>APFE030809815.1:0-19860 GCA_000404065.3 Pinus taeda
TGCTGCTGGAAAAGGTTTCAAAGGCCCTACTATGCATGAGCTAAGGGGGTTCGTTTGCAGAAAGAAATTGATTCCATTAATGAGTATTTGCAAGAGTTCAAGAACTCATGGGCGAGAACAGGGTGTACCATCATGTCAGATGGATGGACTGATCAAAGAAACCGTACCATCATAAACTTTCTTGTATTCTGCCCACAGGGAACCATGTTCTTAAAAATCAGTTGATGCATCTGATAAGGTAAAAAGATGGCCACTTGCTGTTTCAGTTATTGGATGAGGTTGTTGAGGAGGTGGGGGTGGCTAATGTTGTGCAAATCATCACAGATAATGCCTTTAACTATGTTCTTGCTGGTAAACTGTTAGAGGAAAAACACAAGACCATCTTTTGGACCCCATGCGCTGCACATTGCATAGACCTCATGCTTGAGGATATTGGAAAATTAGATTGGGTCAAAAACACCATAGATCATGCCAAAAGCATAACAAAATTTATCTACAATCATACATTGATTTTGAGCCTCATGAGGAAACACACTGGGGCAAGGATATTATTAGGCCTGCCATCACTAGATTTGCTACACATTTTTTGACATTGCAATCTATGCTTTCCCAACATAGAAACTTGCAAAAGATGTTTTCCAGTGATGAATGGAATCAAAGCAATTGGTCTAACAAACCCGAAGGCAAAGAATTGAAAAGGAAAGTCTATGAAAAAACTTTTTGAAGAAAGGCATCAGAGGTTGTGAAGCTGGCGGAGCCACTAGTTAAGGTGTTGCGCTTGGTGGATGGGGAAAAGTTGGCTATGGGCTTCATTTATGAGGCTATGGATCAGGCAAAGGAGCAAATAAAGGCTGTATACAAGAATAGAGTGGCAAAGTATGGGCCCATTTGGGCAATCATTGATGAGAGATGGAACAATCAACTCCATCGCCCTATACATGCAGCTGGGTATTTTTTGAACCCACGGTATCATTATAAAGCTAAGGAGTCAAGAGCTTTGAGGGGGGAGGTCAGAGATGGACTGATTGATTGCATTGATCGCATGATCCCATTGGAGTCTGATCAGCTGGAGATACACCGACAGGCCACAACCTTCAGCAATGCAGCAGGTACCTTTGGGAAGAACCTAGCAAAGATTGCAAGAGAAGCAGATGAGCCAGGTAAACAAAAATTTCAATTTTCAAATTCTTAATAGTTTTACTTTTTTTTTTTAAGTTTGTTAAATCGTTTATAATTTGAAAGTTAAATATAATTTGTATTTTTGTTGAGCTAACTCATTACACTCCAATGTGTTTTGCAGCACAATGGTGGGAGGCCTTTGGTGGCCATGTTCCTGAATTGCAAAGGTTTGCAATTCGTATTTTGAGTCAAACTTGCAGTGCAACTGGGTGTGAGCGAAATTGGTCTGTCTTTGAGAGGATTCACACAAAGAAGAGAAACCGTTTGGATCAAAAACGGTTAAATGATCTAGTTTATGTCCAGTACAACCTTCGGCTCAGACAAAACCATTCGCTGAACAAAAGACCTGATTCAGATCCCATTGTGTTGGAAGACATTGATCCAACGTCAGATTGGGTAGTGGAGAGTTGTCTAGCAGAGTTTGATCCTGATGAGGATCTTGGTTTAGATATCGATTTGGAGACATCAACTGCAGTTCAACATGTTCAGTTGAATGCAGATCCATCAGCCTCAGTCTCACAGCCGGCAAGGACTCCAGCTTCCTCTTCTCAGCCTGAGCCACGACAGAAGCGCAGCCGCATAGCTACTCTATCTCAGCGTGCATCTACTGGTACCACATCTACAGTTGCAGTTGGAGATGATGATGATGAGGAGGAGCCATGGGCAGGGGGCTCTGACTCTGATGATGATGATGATCCAGAGATTGATCGACATGATCTTGGCTCCTCTAGCAGTAGCTATGGCCAGTAGTACTTTTGTTGTAGACTTGTAGTCTTGTAGAGGCCATTTCTAGCCTCCTTGGTTATGTGTTTTTTGTTTTGAGTCTTTCATCATGTATGACAGTTGACTATGTATTGCCGTTGGGTACCATTTTGATATAATGGATTGGTTCATGAGCCTACTTTGATCATATGTTGTCTTCCATTTATATTATAATGTTGTGTGTTTGGGAAACATGAATGAAAATCTTTAAAATTATGTTTAAAATCTTCAAAATTATGTTTTTTTATCAAAAAACTAAATATTTAATGTATTTTTTACAACGACCGAGTCATTGAAAACGAGTTGGCCGAGTCATTACCGAGTCGGAGTCGGAGTCGGAGTCATTGCTCGGCCGAGTCAGAGTCGGAGTCGGAGTCTTAAAACATTGGTATAAATGCAAATATATATATATAGCAGACGTTTCGCTTCCTAGATTTTTGGAAAATGATGCTTTCGCGTCCCCGCTTCCAAAAAACGTCCTTGCTTCGTGCAACATTGCTTCTGCCCATAGGCCTGGTACTCTACAAAATAATCGCCCATATGACCAGGCTTTGCCTCTTGCTGGGCTCCGGCCCCTGTGTCTGCTCCTAGGAAAGTGGGCATGGTAGAGCGTGTAGGGGCATGTGAGGCCATCTACGGAGTAATATTATGCTGAGTGGCACCCTGCTCTGGAAAATGGTGGGATGTACCCGATCCCTCATCAACGTGGAAAACCCGTGGGTTCTCACATTGTCTAGCCTTCACTGCCGTGAATCTCTGCCCCATCACGTCGATCTACCTCGACAGATCCTATACTGATTTGAGGAGCATGTCCGCAAATCTTTTCTCTTCCTCATCTGCCATTGGATCCTCTTGCTCTGCGTCCACCACAAGCTTCTCTTGTTCTGCGTCCACCACCAGAACACAATCTCCCTCTCCGTAGGTGTTCTCCAATGTACGCCCAGTGTCTCTGTATCTCCTACCTTTGTAACAGATGTAGGGTTTTTCCCTCGGTGTCATAGATTGCTAGCTCCACAGGCTGAGCCAAATCTATGCTCTGATACCATTGTAATATCCCATTTCAGAGATATTCCCCAAAACCCCAGTAAACTCCAACCAAATACGCACAAATGATATAATTACCGGGAAGCTCAAAAAGATGGAAATAACAATGGTGCAACATATAGTAATGTAAACATGAAATATAAGCAGAGACTTGAGAAATGCAGAGAGAAATGCTAAGCCATTTTATTATACTGAGTAATGGAATGAGTATAGGAGGTGATCAGAAAGATGGCGCCTCGACTTGAACCAGGCAAGTGAAGAAATACACTCAGAATAGCAAAGGAATGGCCTCTCTCTGAACTGCGTGGATGCTGCTGGGAATCTACCATGCTGCTGCTACTGCTGGAAATCAAATGAGGGTTTGTGTTGTTCCCCTCCTCAGAAAATGCTGAAACTCTGGAATCTGCCCCTACTCAGAAATCTCAGAAAAACCCAGAAAGCTTTTTTGAAATGGCCGACCACCAAAAATTGCCCCCTTGGGGAATCATGCAATCGCTCAAGGCTCTGCGTTGCCACTGAGTAGAATCCTCCAAAATACTGCCTGAAACTCTGCCAAACTCCTCCAATATGCAAGAGTTGATCTCTTGCTCAATCTCCTAGCTCAACTCCTCCACAAACCCCAATCCAGAACTGCCCCCAGAAAAACTACGTCCCTCGTTTTCAAGACTGCGCAGTCCTCCAATGCTCATCTCCACCTCAATGCCAAAGATCAAAACTACTGCAAAAAGACTACTGGAACTACCTTGCCCGAGTAGGCACTCGAAGTCCCCCGCGACTAAGGGTGAGATCTCTAAATGGAGACACTCAGTGCACTAAACAGCGCTGCAGACAGGCTAAACAACCAGCGTGCTCCAAGTCGAAGTGATTAGCTCAAATGCTCATAACTCAATGCCAAAATGAGGAGGCTCCTCTCTACTTTATAGCATTGGCCTCTCACAATCCCAAGGCTCACCTCCAATCTCCTCTTGCCACATGTTCCTTTTCCCATTTGCACAGTCCCTCCAAGTGTCTGCATGGTCCCCATCACTGCGTGGTCCTTTGGCCCCCTTGGCTTCCCTTTAAGTCACAACATTGTGCTACTAGGAAGTGACTCTTATTCTAAAAGTGAGTTATGTCCCCTTTTTCTCACCTTTTTATTTACAAATAACTATAGAAGGCAAAATTGAGCAAAATCGAATATTCCAATTAGCCATGGCTAATTAGGAATATTACAGGTCACCGGTTTTGGTTTTAAAAATACTGGGCTTGAGGGGAATGGTCCCCTTTTGAGCTTTCCTTTGGCACATCCTAGACATACACATTCATGCTCTATTTTGAACTCGGGCATCCCTGTCACCATTTGTCCCACGTCTGGTAGAACCTTATAATGAATGTGGGCAAACCTCCAGTGCCATAGTTTAGACTGAAGAGATGTGTCGCAAGACTTGACTCCCAACAGACTTCCTCCAACTTGATATAAAGAGTCAACTCAAAACCCAATAGTGAAAGCATCTTTAAAATGCTTTTTCCACACACGTACCTTGCCATCGATGAAGGCCACTTTGTAGCCTTTGTCTTCCATAGCCAAAATGGACACCAGGTTCTTGTTGAGATCAGGTACATATAAATCTTCTTGCAATTGAATTGTGTTACCCTGCTTTAATTGAAGAGTAACATTCCCTACACCCTTTATGGGATAGGTGGAATTGTTTCTAAGAATAATCTCCAAGTTTGTCTCCTTCTCTATTAGATTAGAGAGGGCTTCGTTGTAACTAGTGAAATGCCTTGAGGCACCACCATCAATAAGCCAATTGTCCAATGAGTCCGGAGGAGAAGTAGTGGAGAGGGCCGATATCAGATAATTTTCATCTTGCTTATTATTAATAACATTTGATTCATACCTGGAGTTCCTTGCTTTCTTGGAGGGTTGCCCACTTCCTTGATTTCCGACATTCCTCTTTCCTTTGTCATTGAACCTGCCATTCCTTTGATTGTGGTTGGAGTTTCCCTGGGAGTGGTTTTGATCATCGTCATTAGATGTGTCATTTCTATTTGGATACTCCCTCGCATAGTGGCCAAATTTATTGCAAGAGAAGCATCTTCCCTTTCTTCCACCCTTCGATCCAGCGTTTCCTTTGAATTTAGACCCAGAATTATTTCTCCTTTTAGCTTGAGAGGAGGAATTAGTGGGGTTACCTTTGCTTGAAGGCATTTCTTGCTCCGCCATCCTTGTCTCTTTTTTAATACATCTTGCCATCAATTCCTCAAATCCCAGAATTCGATCGTTGTTGAGAAGAGTGGTTCTAATTACATACCATTCAGATGGGAGCCCTCCAAGAGTAGCGGTAGTTAGTTCCTTGTCAGCAATGACTTCTCCAATCGATAGGAGATCATTCTTGATCTCAGTGATCCTTAAGAAGTAGGATTGAATATCCTCGTCTTTAAACAAAAAATGATTTGCATAACTAACTTTAAACAAGCTTACCAATCTATCGTAGATGTCCTTGGAGGTGTTCAGCTCAGAAACGTGGGCCACCAGATGCTTGTCAATAGAGTCTCGGATGATCTTCTTTTCTTTGACTTCACCCTTAGTTTACTTGTTCCTTGTAGCAGCTGGTGCATTTGATGGAGGCTCCGTAATTTTGCTTCTCACATAATCCAACACTTCCTGCTCTTCCACTGTCAGATGAAGAGACATCTTCCATCTGTGATAGTCAGAGTTCTCACGACGCTTGTCTTTGGCGGGGAAGTGTGATGAGGAACCCATGAAGCCTTTTGACTTTTTACAATTGTCTTCAGTGATTTTCCTTGCTCTTGCTTGGGCTTTGTCTTCACCTCAGCTCTGATACCATGTTAAATTATGGTATGTTCTATGCGCTTAGAGCAATTTTCTTCAATTCTTCTTATTAGCCCAATGTCAATTCTTAGTATAGTAAATGCATTAACATATAAGTAAAATGCTGATAGAACATAAATAAAATCAATAGAAGACAAGCCAAGATAAGAGACACAAGATGTGGTGGCTAGCCAGGGACAAACCCCAATGCGGGGAAACCCTTTGATTAATTCTTTTATATTCTTTAATAATTCAGCAGAGAGAGAGAGAGATAGAACAATATCACAAATCTGTGATTTACAACAACAGCAGTATAATTCAAATCAACAAGGTCAAAGCTGGTCAAACAACTCACCAATGACCTTAAGATATCTTAGGAGAACTCAGCCTCCAACAGCAAGTATGTGCAACCCAAAATAGTCAAGGAAAGATGGTCAAATCAGTAATGAATGCTACAACAAATTCCAACCAACCTTAGCTGGTCAACGCTATCCCAAAAATCAACGTAGCACTTCGTCTAGCCTAGGAGACGCTGCCCATGCAAATGTGGAAGTTTCTAAGTTTACCTAGTTTAGAAACCCTTCATGCACTTTTTCTGATTTATTCCTACCTACTTGTTATTTTTCTTTAACAAGTTATCTACAAAGTAAATACTAAAAATAAACACCAGTGGATGCTCAACATATTACAGATCAACAACTAAAAGAAACAAGAACAAACACACCACATGACACCATTATTTTTCGACCAATGTCCCCGAAAAAATCCAATGCGGGAAAATCGGTGCAACTATCTGAGGGTTTTCTTATTAAGCAATATTAGAGTACAATCTGGGTGCTAAAACTGGTGTACCCAACAGATAATTTCTTTAGCAGTTATACCTCATAGTTTAAGAGAAATCTCGTGGCTGAAACGCCGTAAAACCCTTCCGGCAGCTCCTCAGCACAAACTCCTCCTGCAACCCCAGCATCTGCCCAATCTGGAATGTGTCAGTCCCTCTCTATCGCATGTTGGCCCTGCGTCAGCCTTTCTAGGCCTGCGTCAACCCCAGGAGGCCCTGCGTCAGCTCTGGGAGCCTTTGCGTCAGCTGTGCTGGTCCCTCTGGTGCTTTGCGCAACACTTGGATGCCTTTGCGTGAGCCCTTGCTGGCTCTGTGTCACCCTCTTTGGCTGCTGTGCTGCTCTCTTGGCACAATCTCTGCCTTCTCTGTTTCTCTGTACTCAATGCCCCTCAGTTGCTCTCTCGATTACTGATTCTATCTCTCTTAGCAAACCCCGCTCTAGAGAATAGAATGACTGATCATATGGTGCGTTCTCCAACTGACCCTCAAGCCTCCTCTTATACTTTTCTCGTTGGTCATCAACGACCGAGATTAGATCTCTAATCAATGGCTAAGATTAGATTTGGCTTGATCCATGACTTTTGGAACCTTCTAACCCAATTTTATATTAATACCCATTAATATTTTATTTTTCCTAAGCTTCGACTTAGGAGCTGCGTTAAAAATATTAATTATTTTAATATCTCCCAAATTGGTTAGAATCTGCCAAACCATTTCTGGGTCTTGGAGATCTCATGTGCTTTAGCCTCTCCACCAATTTTCATGGCTAGAACACATCCGATGCTACCCAAAATCAACACTCCCTCTTAGCGAGGACTGTGCTCTAGTAATACTCTACATTGAGCATTACCCCGATCATTTGGCATTGGTCCCTGCGCTGATGCTAGTCCTTCCCACCCAACATCCTCTGCACTGCTGCATCCGGTATTGCTGCCCATGGCCCTGCCATTGCCACTGTTGCATCTGTATCGCAGCTCCCTCTGCATCTGTGTTGCTGTTGGTGTATCCTACCAGCACTGCATCCCCTCTCATCATGCTGCATTGTGCTGCCCATAGCACTACCACTGCTAACTACTGCACTGCAACTTAGTTACTAAGAAGTAAGTAACTTATCCACCCAACTCTGAGATCCCTGTCAGGCTAGAGTCACTCTCGATGCTGAAGCTCCCTCTCTCGCTAACAAGTGCTCCCTCTACTGACCACTGCGATGCTGCAACAACTCCCTGCGTCTTGCACTGTTACACACCTCTCTGTGTGATCCTGCACTGGTGCAACACTCCTGTGCCTCTCGCACTGTTGTAGCTTGCTAGCCTCCCGTTTTCTGGGGACTCCTACACTGTAGCACTCTCTGCCGCTCCATTTGCATCCGTCTCTATAGACATCCGCGAGTCTTGCTACTCCTCTTCGAGGCTCCCATAGCAAGGTATAATCCAAGAGGTTAGGTACCTCAAGGATCCTGCCCCTCACCACCTTTAGTCCTTTTGACTACAGCTCAATGTCTCCCCACTTCTTCTCTAGTGGCACATGAGCACTCATGGCACAATCGTCATCCTCCTCGACTTCTTTCTCCATCCTTGTTGGTGTTGCCTTGGTCTCAGAAGCCTCTCCCTTTCTCTTCTTCCTACGACACTAATTCGAAAAATGACGCAATTCCCCACAATGGAAGCACTTGACCTTGGAGGGGTCCTTCTTCTTTCTCTTCTCCTGCTTCCCCGCAGATGCTAGAGCTGCATCCTCTTCTTCCTCCTTCTTGATTGTGACCCTCTTTGCTGCTACTCCCCGCCTTGGTCACCCGTTTGATCCCTTCCTAACGAAGAGCCGCTCACAGTTCCTCCCAATCTGGAAGGCTCGACCTGCCCAGTATGCTTTGGACAAAAACCTCCCAATCCTTTGAGACTGTGTTCAATGCGGTCCTCACCATCAATTCCGGATCCGATGTGGCCCCTATGGAAGTTAGCTGGTCATGGATCTCCTTCAATCGACCGAGGAAGACATCTATTTGCTCTCCCTTTTACATCTAGTATGACCGCAACTGATTTTCAAGTAACATATTCCTCTGCACTAGCATGCTGGTACAATTTCTTCAGGGCCTCCCACATCTCATTTGCCGTATCCTTTTCGGCAATATGTGGCACCAAATGATCCTAGACCCCGTCAAGGATGATGCACTTTGCCTTGGCCATTGCCTCCTTGTACTTCTTGTTTTCAGCTGAGTCAACTAGGATTGCTATTGTTTTCAAGACGAAGTCCTTAATGCGATATTTGTCTAGAATGGACAAGATCCTGGCCTTCCAGACCACAAAGTTGGATGCTCCGTCCAACCTGTCTTGATCTCTCAGTCCATTCACGACCATTATGTTGCTCTTCTTTCAACTCCTCCAAGTCTTTCAAATTCCCTCCTAGAAGTCCCTTGTTCGACTCCTGCTGAGTCTCTCAACTTTCCATTTGGAATTTCTTGGTTTCACTCATTGTTGTGGGGGAGCGCCCCGCCCCATCGAACCGGCTCCCAAATCGCGCTCCGGGCGGGAGCGGCTCCGGAGCGTGCTCCCGTAAAAAAGTTTGCGCTTCCTACCAATTTCGGGAGCGCATTAGGGAGCGATCGCTTTGTCGCTCCCGGAGCGATTTTTTAAGCCCGGGGGTGATCGCTCCTGGGCATTAAAAAATCGCTCCGGGAGCGATTTGAACCGCGCCAGGAGCGGTTATGCAGAAAAAAAATCCGCGGACTTGAAAAAAAAACTAAATTTTAATTTTTTTGTTTTTGTTTTAAAAGCCCAAAGGGCATAAAAATAATTTCATTATCACCATTGAGCAAGAGCTGAGGAGCAAGAGCTTGGCAAAGGACCAAGGAGCAAGTGCTGAAGAGCGAGGAGCGAGGAGCAAGCTTGCAGAGGTAAGTAACTTAGTAATTTAGCTAATCTAGCTAGTTTGATTTAGTTAGGTAGTAATTTAGTCAATTTAATTTAGTTTATTGAGTTTTAAAATTATGAATTTGAATTAAATTAATAAATTAAGTTAATTAATCCCAATAAATTAAATTAATTTGTAGATTCTTGAATCAAAACCCTACAAACATCAAACACCATGGACCTGACTATATTTCTGGGCATTTTCCTCTTCCTGGTCCCTTTTATGGTTATTATGGTGCTGGAGAATAGGAAACGGAGGGGCCAAATTGAAGAGGGGGATGAAGAAGCTGGAGAAAGTCGAATTGGTGAAAACCCTGGTGAGGAGGAGCTAGAGGAGGGTGAACAGGACCCTCAAAAAACTAAACAAGACCAAACCCCATTGTGGAAATATGTTAACAGGGATGAAACAGGGAGAGGGGGTGGAACCACTAAATTTCATTGCCCCCATTGCAACACTGATTACACAGGTTCATACACCCGTGCTAGAAGACACCTCTGCCGGAAAAGGCCATGGGATGGAGACAAAAAAATAGGAATCAAAACTTGTACAACGGTGTCAGCAGCAGATAGAGCCAAATACATAAGGGAAGAGGAGGAAGCCCAATACAAATCAAAAAAATCAAAGGGGTTTCTTTGAACCAAACTCACAATCACAAAGAACTCCTTCAGCATCCTCCCAAGGCAGTGGATATGGAGGCACAGGGTCATCATCTTTAAGGCGTAGAACCATATCAGATTTCCTTGATGAGGGGTGTAGGAATGATGTGGATTCAAAGGTTTACAGGTTTCTCTATGCATGTGGGATACCATTCAATGTTCTTCGCTCACCTTATTGGCACGAAATGGTTTCGGCCATAAATGATGCCCCTAAAGGATACAAGAGCCCTGGGTATGACAAGGCAAGAACCGTTGGCCTTGATAATGAAAAAGCAAAAATATCACATTCTTTGAATAGAATGACAAGTTCTTGGACTAAGCATGGGGTTTCCATTGTATTTGATGGATGGACAAATGTAAAAGGCAAGCCATTTATAAGTGTTCTTGCTGTGTCTGTTAATGGTCGAATCTTTCTAACTGCACATGATTACTTAGACAAGTTCAAGACCGCCATCAACATTGCAAAAGCATTACTTGAAACAATTGACCGTATTGGGCCATACAATGTCATCCAAGTCATCACTGATAATGCTGCTAATTGTAGGGCAGCGGGAGCAATTATTGAGGATAAATACCCCAATATATTTTGGTCTGGATGTTTGGTTCACACATTGAACCTTCTGTTGCATGATATTGTCAAGAACAAAAATGAACAATACCAATGGATTGGTGATTTGTACAAGAAAGGCAAACAAATGATAAAATTTATTACAAATCATAGCAATACCCATGGCCTTTTCCGCAGTCACTCAAGATTGGAGTTGTTGAAGATTGCGAAGACCAGATTTGGTAACTATTACCTCACCTTCAAGCGCCTTTTGAAGGTAAGAGAGTCAATGGCTAGCATGGTATCAAGTCCACATTGGCAGGTATTAAAGGAAAGGGCTACAAATGCAGCTGACAGGGGAGGCTTTGAAATGCTGGAGAAGGCCGCTCTTGATGGCCAATTTTGGACAAGTGTGAGGCAAGTATTGGATTTCACCAAGCCCATTTATCACATGATTCGGTTTGCAGATATAGACAAACCAGTGATTGGCGAAGTGTATGAGCAGATGGGCACCATGTTGGGGCAAATAAAAGATATTGTTCATAACAGAGATCCCGACTTGTACAAACTGATTCACGATTGTGTGTGTGAACGGTGGAATAGACTTAATCTTCCACTACATTGCTTAGCATATATCCTTACGCCGAAATACTACTCTACATCTTGGTTGGGCCAATCTGCACTAGGGGGTGGGATTAGGACCAAACCCCATTTAGATCCAGAGGTAACTAGTGGATATTTGCAAGCATTAGAAAAGTTGATACTTGACAGGGAGGAATGTGCAGCAGTGCGCCCTGAAATAGGCAAATACTTCAGTGGCATTGGTTTATATGGTAACTTTCATGCAATGGACGACAGAGATAGATTTGATTCTCTCACATGGTGGGAAACATATGGCGGCCAGGGACTTTTGCCAAAATTGGCAAAAAAGGTTCTTTCACAGGTTGTAAATACTTCTTCTGCAGAGAGGTGTTGGAGCACCTACAACTACATACATAATGTGAAAAGAAACAGACTCAATGAAAGCTGAGCAGAAAGTTTGGTTTATGTGCACTACAACTTGAGGTTGTTGAGTCATTACTGTGATCGGGCTTATGAGGATCCCACATATAAAATTTGGGATAATCACCTAGAGGATGACAATGTGGAGGATGGCATTATACATCTTGAAGAATTGGAAGATGAACTTGTAAGGGATGAAGATGAAGTAGCTGCAGCAGCCATGCCACCTCCACCTCCACCATCCAGTAGCAGTGCTCGAGTTCTGAGTCTTGTTCCTTTGCTGTCGCCACTTCCATCTACACCCTCACGTGGAAGTTCTAGTTTTGGTTGTCGGTCTGTGCGGGAGACTCCTAGAAGACCACCACGACCTACTTATACTCCTAGAGACTCTCGTGGCAAGGGCCACATGTAGATTTATCATTTACAGTTTACTTGTCTTTTTTAGTTTCTATTGGACTTTAGTTTTCATAATTGTTGAGTTTTGAGTCCTTGACTCTTGACTCTTGACTCTTTCATATCATAATGATATTTTTTGTAAACAATATATCACCGTGACAATGAAAATTTGAAGTTTGAAGTTGGGCCTTGGCAATTATAACTCATTGGTAATGATTGTGAATTATGAATATGATGCTTCGTGAAAGACTAAAGTTGTTTCATTTCATTTCATATCATGTTTCATTTTATAACATTTCATTTCATGTTAATAGTTAGAAGTTAGACTTAGAAATATCTAGATATTACTATTGTAATGGTTAAACTTAGCTTACAAGTACAACTTTGGTGATCAATGATGATAAATGTATATATTGAATTTTCAATTTTTGAAAGCTTGAAGTTGAAACTTTAAGATTGAATTTGATGAATCATGATTCACGAGACTCAATATGTTGCAGTTGTAATATGTATTTTACTAACTTGTGGACATGGTTGATGACAATTATAATTTCTAGATGATTGATGTGATATGGTTCAATGATCAATCTATGTTTTTTTTATGTTTTTTATTTCTAATTCATCATTTTACATGTTTTTGTTGACATATATGTATCAAAAATAAAAAAATATAAAAAGATATATATTTTTAAAAAATCGCTCCGGGATTCGATCCCAAACCGGGAGCTTCTGAAAATGGTCGCTCTCAGTCCCGTTTCAGCTCCCGCTCCCAAGTAACATTGGTCCCAAGAGGTGTCCAAGGTCTCATCCAGGCTCGATTGAGTTTCACAAAATCCTATGACAGCATTCCATAGTTGAACAAAATATTCTTCCATCCAATATTTGGGCTGACCCCAGCGTAGGCTCAGCCTAAATCTGAAAAAAAACCAAGCCTACCAACTGGATTCTGTTAAACAAGTCCGTTAATTAAGACAAAAGTTCAACAGACTCTTATTAATATTAATTCGAGTGAATTTTCCTTTATGTAAAGTACTTAACCAGTCTACGTTAGGGAAATTAAAGATGATTACTTTTCTTGTTAGATATTTATTTGAGAATATTTTACCTGGTTTATTTTTAGATACAAAGGTTGTGGAAAACCTCTTTAGTATTTTTCCAATAATGGCTTTGGTATAAAGCGTTTCCAATATTTAACCAGTCTAACTTAGGGACATTAAAAATGATTACTTTTCTTGTTAGATATTTAAAGATATATTTACATGTGAGAATATTTTACTTGATTTATTTTGAGATACAAGGGTTGTGGAAACCTAATTAGTATTTTTCAAATATTGGATTTAGTATATTAAGCGTTTGCAGTTACTCAGTTTTGTTTTGTTTTTTTTTGTTAATTCAGGACAAAAAAGCATGATTGTATTTATATAAGATATATAAAAAAGCATATATGTATATTCACTTGACAATTGAAAATGTCTCATATAGATTTGGAGCAGCATAGGCATGGAGCATATTCCAAAAATGGCAAGACTTTGCCATGAAAACCGACAACACTTGAGCTGTCAACCCGCAACAAGATTTTCAAAGATCATAGGGAAAACATAGGAGGAGAAACCCGCGGAAATAAAACAAGGAACAACATCATATGAAAACAAAACATACGGAGAGAAATAGAAGGCAAAAAGAAAATCCGAGAAAACCTGAGGATCTGCAAAGGAAAGCTAGAAATTGGGGGGAGAGAAATCCTAAATGGAAAAAATTTTCCTTTCAGAAGAAACCTGCATATACCAAAAACCTGGAACCGATTGAAGACCCTTCTTTGATAAAACGTTTGCTTGTTGATTTTGGGCCCTGATGATATGATGAATTGAGCCGCCCTCCATTCTATCCTAGAAAAACCGGATCTTGTCTAACCATCCTACAAGGTGAGGCCTAGAAATTATATTTTTCCTAGAGACATAATCCACCATAACTTTTGAGTCTCCAAAGATTGAGACACCCTTTAAATTTAGAAAGAGACAGAAGCTTAAAAGACCAGCGAAGGCCATCACCTCAGCTTTACTGTTGGTGCCCCTCCCCCCATTCCAGTGGATGAAAAATTGACTATTTTCATTTGCTAAAATGTGAACTCCACAGCCACATGATCCATTCTGTTTGGCTCCATCGAAGTATGCCCTTGGCAGAAAAGAATGCTCCTGGGAAAGATCTTTACAAACCTGATTCTTTTGCTTGAGAGGTTTTTGCGGGATTGCTTCATAGAGTGTAACAATATTGAAGAAGATTTCTAAGAATGGGGATCTTTTGCCATTGAAAATATAATTGTTGTGCCACTTCCATATGCTCCAAAGAGTGATAATGAAAATTGATCTCCATGAATCCTTTTGCTCGCTGCACCAAAGAAACGTTTCAATTATTGAAGCATGAGACATATGCTGGATTCCATAGCAGTTCTCCAAAGATTCCCATAGTTGCTGAGATCTATTGCAGTTACTCAATTGTTAGGATCTTATGTAGCCATTATTATTTGCCACTAAGCTTATGTGGTATTACACTTAAATTTTTGCCACTGGACTTTAGGATCTTATGTAGCCATTATTATTTGCCACTCAAGCTTATGTGGTATTACACTTTTAAAATTTTGCAATTGGACGATTTGTTGTTTCTGCAGCAAAATGCTTAGTCATTGATACTTAAGATTTATAATGCGGTTATAATGCAATTGGCATAGTTGGCATATGCTGGTTAATAACGGCATATGTAGAGCATGTTTTTACTTTTGCTATATTGATATTGATATTGATTGTGATATTGGCACTGATAGAAAGGCATTGATTATGAAAAATTTGAAAGATAAAAATCTATTTTAAAGTGTAGGAATTTTAGCCAATTTTACTAATCATAAAATATTTGGCAATATTTTTGTAAAAATTTTCAAATTTCTAAGGTTATTATATAGTCTTTATAAATTATTGACTATTTTTAACGTAAAATAATTTTATTGTATAGAATTTGGGTGAATTATTTTTAAGAAAATTGAAATTTGATGAATATTTTTTGGGGAAAAAGCATGAAAATTTTAGCGCTAAAATTTTCCTTGAGAATAACTTAAATCTTTAAATTTGTTTTTTGTATTTTCTATCTATAGTTTTAAGTTTATTGGTTTAAATAACAAATATCCATTGATGGTTGTATATGCAATCAAATTTATTATGAACAAATGCAATGTAAATGATGATTCAACCAATACGTTTGATTTGTGTTACAATGAGAGAAGTAAGATGTTATTATATCGTAGCGTGGAAGTGTTGGATTATATAATGCCTACTCGTCTTATGTGTGTGATCATATTTGATTGCTAGGATTATTAGTTTTTATTAGGTAGAGTTGGTTCTCTACATAGAGTCTATTTCTTAGCCTCTAGGGGGTCGTTAGGCCTAGTTGGATTTGAGAGATTCTCTCCAACTAGATGCTTCCTAGATTGGTGTGAGCTTGAGATATTCTCTCAACTAGTTGATTGTGTGTTCAAGATAGCTTGTCTATCTTGAAAAATCTTTCATGCATTTATATTTGTACTATTACATTGTTTAATAGAGTGCCCAATACAATTTTGTATGTGCAATAATGTCTACTCTCCTAATTTAACATGGTATCATAGTAGGTTTGGCCTTGACACCCTTACAAGAGACCCTAGGATTTTGAGAGAATGGAGAGTAGGGTAGATTAGTTGTGAGTGGATTGTTGTATGATTTGTGTTTGTCCATCCAATCCATAAAGGAAGAGGAGCTACCCTCCTATAGGGAATGAAGCTATTGGTTCATGGAGGATCCAAATGTTGTTCAAGGAATGTGATCACAATCAATAACACCTCGAAAGAGTTCTGGGCCACTTGGGCGACACAGGTCGCTAATGAACTCAACAAATTAGGTAAGGCACAAACAAAAGAAACACAGGAGTATGCAATCTATCTTAATGAATTTGAAGATGATGAGCAACTTTGCTGGTTGCCCAAGTGTAGTGATGCCATCCATTTAGATTGAATCAATAAGTGGCTCTTCTCACACATAATGTGCTTTGGCTTTCAAGTTAGTCTAAGGCCCATGGATGATGGGAATACCACGAGCACTAACAATGGCATCATCTAGCTCCCTCTTGATTTTACACTGCATAGGGTAGTAGTTGTGATGAACAAAGTGAGGAATGAGAGCATGTACAAGAACAACAAAGACAAGATATTTGGGGCACTTGAGAATGTTTAGAATCACTTGGTGTACTGGGCCTTGATTAAGAAGAAGAAATCTTATCTAATAAGGTTGTTCAAGGCCCTTGGGACGCTTGTTGGGAGGCACAATTGGATGACACAAGGGTTGGCTTAGTGTTGTGAATGGGCTCAGATCATTGGTCGAGCTAGATGTGTGGATACTTGATGGCGTTAGATCATATTCTCATGGCCCTAGGTAACAAGATTGAGTCTATCTTGATGTCGTTGCTTGTTCTCATGGATGGCATTGAGGGGGTCAAGAAAACCTTGGTTGTGTCGAAGGTTTTAAAGAGTGAAGAAGGTATAAAATTTTTTGGACATGGAAAAGAGTTGCAATATTTACATTGTAGTTATTGAATAGCTTGTTGAACAATTTACAAATATGTATGATGTCTGAGAAGCCTTGTTTTAAGCAGAGCCAGATGTGTGGATACTTGATGGCGTTAGATCATATCCTCATGACCCTAGGTAACAAGATTGAGTCCATCTTGATGTCGTTGCTTGTTCTTAGTGATAGCATTGAAGGGGTCGAGAAAACCTTAGTTGTGCCGAAGGTTTTAAAGAATGAAGAAGGTAGAAACTTTTGTTGATATGGAAAAGAGTTGTAATATTCACATTGTAGTTATTGGATAGCTTGTTGGACAATTCACAAATATGCATGATGTCTGAGAAGCCTTGTTTTAAGCAAATAGATCACTTGAGAATAAGAGTGTGGCGTTAAGCAAAGTCCTTTTTCAGTATGCTTGGTGAAGTGAAATTAAGTTGTGTCTTTGAAGTATTTTTGGAGTATGTGCCCCCCTAAAAAAATTGTATTGAGCATAGTCAATTTTATATGCGGGAGTATGGTTGTTAGAATTGACTACTCTAACGATGGGCTAGTGAAGTATAGAAGCTCCAAGATGAAGATTCAACTAAGATACAAAACAAAGGGGATGCTTAGTGTGTAATTGAATCTAAAGAGTTGAAGTATGTATCTAAGATGTAAAGAGTATGTTGTAACCCTAGGGGACAACCTTTGGTTGAGAAGAAGCTAGTGCCTAGGACATCTATTCAAGGTAAATAAAATATTTCTTTTTTAAGCATTTTTAAAATTGGTGGCCAAAGATAACCCTTATGGTCAAATGTGAATTTAATTCTTGGAAAAAGTAAACCAACTCTTCAAATGGCCTATGTACTTGCGACTACAATTTTTTTGGAGTTGCAGTGTAGTGGGAAAAAAATTGAGAATAAAGACTTAATGTACAAGAATCCAATACACCAAATCTTAGTAGAAAAGTGAAATGAGTGGAACTGAGAATGTTGAATTTGTGGAGTGCTTTAATTAGGGTATCTGTGCATAAAAATAAACATGCATCCTCTGTTGATAAATCTGTTTATATAAATAGACACAAACAACTTCTTTAGACAAATTCAAGTAGAAGACAATACACAATAAATGAGTTACAAAGAGAGAAAGCACATACTATAGCCGACAAATATTGAGAATCACTTGAAAACTTTATTAATCTCCCAATAAGCTTCAACCAATGTTTTTAAAACCGGAACCGGTGATCGGACCGGTCCACCTAATGAACCGGTTTACCGACCGGAATCGGTCTAACCGGGACTGGTTTGGTCTAAACGAACCGGTTTTAAAAAAATACATTAAATAATTAATTTTTAATGAAATAAAACTATTTTTAAGATGTAAAACCATGATTCCAAGCCAATAGAGACAAAATATGCAAAGTTTGCTCATTTATATACCATGTAAAGGTAAATATATCAAAATGGCACCAAGTACAATACATATCATCGATAAAATAGCAAAATACATAAGAAATGAGGCTCTAAATGGCCTATAAAATCCAAAAACAATGCTACAATGCTGCAAGCTATGAGTGTTAGTTTTATGGTTACATGTTTATGCTTTATTTGCTGTCATCAATTTATATTTCCCATTACGAACATGACATTCTAATGAGAGACAATATTACTCTCAATAATCAAAGCGCTTCAAGTAAGAACAATTAAACTCAATTAATCTGCTCGTATTCAAAATGAACGATTAGGTACGATTATACTTAAAGCAAATACAATTGAACAACAAGCACAAAATAAACTTTAGAGCATTTTTAGAAATAATCAAGGTCAACTGTTAACAATATTCCAAATGTGATTCTTAAAGTTCCTTATTAGAGCACTCCTATGGTCAGTTAATCAATGATCAAGAACAAGAGCACTTTAACATTCCATAAGCATAATAAGCATTGGCGATATCATTGAAAGAGACAAGATGAGATTGCTGGCAGAGAAGTGCAAGAAATCAATTAAATGATAAGTGCAGGCATGCAAATACAAGTGCAGCAACGGAATACAACTAAAATTTATGAAATGCAGTGACAAACAATTATGTAATAGAGAACACGAGGGAAGATAACTAGTAATCAAACTAAGGACAAAAGGCTATCCTCAAGACTTTGATAGAACATCAGAGAGCAACAAATGATAACCTAACTACAGATATCACTATCAACAATTTGTTGTAGCTACTGATGAGGTATATCAGTCCACTTCTTACTTACCAATCAGCTACCAGATGCAAAGAACGAAAGCCAATATAGGGGGTACCAATTTTGATATTGTGAATAATATTTCGGTCCTCCGAATTCTTAGGAAGAAATCAGATCACTGTAACTTACCCATCAATGAAAATTAGCCCGATGGTGCAAGGAACAAAGACTTAGATACCTCTTATGCTTCTGTTTTGTCAATTAAGAGTGAAATGATTTCCAATGATTCTTTAAGAGCAATGTTATGATAGCAATGTCTCCTTACTACTAGAAATAGGAATAAGAGTAAGTTTTTCTTAAACACAATGGCAAGAAGCTCTAAGTGAGATGAAAGAATGCAAAGGATTAACAGTGCTATGATGTAACTATACTATCCATGAGATGCTAGAGTTATCTGTCCATGAGATGCTAGAGTTATCAAGAATGCAATGGTGCAGGAATGAGGGCATACAAGAGAAAGCACACGCTATCCATCCACAAGACAAGATTAATGCTTCAACCACAGTATAATGACCTCAAGAATGCATCAGACTTCCAGAAGAGCACTAACTCAGATCAGTCCACTGTTATGCTAAAGCCTAATATCAGTTCTAAAATGGTATGCAATGCTATCCAAACAATTGATTGCTCAGTGAAGTGTCAATGTAGACTAACTCACTGCTATGTTGATATCAGTCCAAGGATCAATCATAAAATAGCCAAAACATCAAGGGCGTGCCTAAAACCGGCCGGTTTAGGACAAAACCGGCCGGTTTGCTAAAAACCGACCGGCCGGTTTGCTAAAAACCGGCCGGCTGGTTCCGTCCTAAACCGGCCGGTTTTGGCCTGGTTAGGTCATTTTTTGGGCGAATGAGGGGGTCCAACCGGGTTTTTAGGCCGGTTCTGACCGGTGGCCTTGCTAACC
>APFE030809826.1:0-12044 GCA_000404065.3 Pinus taeda
ATACTAAATAAGGTATGATATCATCGAAAAACAAGCTTATGCTCTTATCAAATCTTTAAAAGCTTTCAGAATATACATTCTTTACTCCAAGTTAATTGCATATGTGCCCTCTACTTCAGTAAAGGATGTCCTAACATAGGCAGATGTTGATGGAAGAAGGGCTAAATGGATTGCAAATCTTATTGAGTTCAACATAGAATTGAAGCCCAAGAAGCTTGTCAGAGGTCAAGGCCTTGCTAAGCTAATGGCTGAAGAAAATTGCAGGGTGTTGGACATGAATTTGTAAGCACAAACTCAGATGACAGACAAAGAGGTGAAGAAACAGTTGGACCAGGACATGACCAGTCATTACCTGAAACTCTAGTTTCTTGTGAATGGTATTCTACAATAGTTTAATTTTTGCTGAAGATGGAAGTTCTTCCAGGCCTAAGTTCAAGCCAAGCTAGGACTATTAAGCTCAGAGCAGCCAAGTATTGCATTCGTGAAAACTTTCTATATTGGAGGGACCCATCTGGAATCCTTTTAAGATGTCTAGACAAAGAACAATCTATGGAAGTCATGCACTAGTTACATTCCATTATCTGTGGAGGACATCACTATTGGAAAACCACAACCCATAAGATGCTCAGAGTTGGGTATTACTAGCCCACTTTGTTTTCTGATGTCTTTTCATTTGTAAAATCTTGTGATAGGTGCCAGAGGTTTGAAGGAAAACAGTAGTTGAAATCCTTGCCCTTGAAGCCAATACATGTGAGTGGGCCTTTTCAGTAGTGGGGTTTGGATTTCATAGGAGAAATTAATCCACATTCTAGTGGCCAGCACAGATGGATCTTAGTAGCCACTGACTACTTCACTAAATGGATTGAGGCCATCCCTACTAGGAAAGATGATCACCATGTGGTCATGAAGTTCTTAACAGAAAACATATTTACTAGGTTTGGTTGTCCACACAAATTGATTACAGGCAATGCAACAGCCTTCAGGGCAAAATAGTTGGTGGACATGTGTGACTCAATGGCCATTAAGCTCGTACATTCCACCTCATATTACCCTCAAGCTAATGGTCTCGCAAAATTGTCCAATAAGAGCCTAATACGAATAATCAAAAAGCTGCTTGAAGGCAACAACAGGAACTGGGATTCCAAGCTAAAGTTTGCATTGTCGGCTGACAGAGTGACCAACAAAAAATCCACAGGGAATCCTCCATTCAAGCTAGTATATGGCACTGAAGCTGTATTCCCAATCCAGTTAATCCTCCCTGTGACCAAGATCTTGCAGGAAGAGTAGAGTGAGGAAGATGACATGGAAAAGAGGATTAGTTACTTGGAAGAAGTGCATCAAATCAAAGATCAATTGGTTGAAAAGTCTGCAGCACATCAAACGAGAATCAAGGAAGCCTTTAACCAAAAGGCAAAGATGGTCAGTTTTCAAGTTGGTGACTTGGTGCTCAAATGGGATGCACTGAAGGAAAAGAAAGGTAATCATGGGAAGTTTGATGCTCTGTGGACTGGACCTTTCAGCTTTGCTCAGATCCAGGGGAACAACACTTTCATGCTACAAAGTATGGAAGGAAAAATAGTTTTTGATGGCCCAGTAAATGGGTGGTATTTAAAGGTTTATGTTGCTTAAGGCCTCCAGGCCTCAGTATTGTAAATATGTTCTTGTTACAAGTTTTAGTGTAGGCTTAGTTTTACTCCATGCCCAATAAAACACTAGGAAAGATTACTGATATTGTTTTTTGTATGAAAGGTAGTGGTCTACAGTTCTTGAAACCTCACAGGGAGGATTTCATCCCTAGAAGGAGGCAGTGTTAGCTCTACTGTTCAATACTTCCAAGGTCAGAACAGATCATGGTCTGATTGGCTATGTTCAAAGGGAAGCCCAAATCGGTCATTTTTCCCTCTTTCCTCCACCCTACTTATCTCTAAACCCTTTCCATTCCCTAACTAAACCCTCTGAAATCTGAAAAAGTCCCTTTTAGCCCCAGTTCTAAGCGCAAAGCCCAAAGCTGATATAAAACCTCACCCATATGACCTCGCACACTCATAAACCACTTCTTGAATCCCCACCGTTGATCAGTCCTCGCCAATCCAACAACCCTCATCACACCCGATAAAGTGACCCTCTCAGTCATTTCCCACTGCTAGATCATCTCCGCTAAGATTTGACAGTTTTCGCTCTCATTGTGTTGGCAATCTAATCGAACGTTAGTGTGTGATGACAGTGGTTTTTCTCTCTCATCCACCGCTACGTGTCGATCCTTGAATGGAATCGTATGATATCAGGCTTTTACAACTTAGGGCCCGAAAGTGGTGCGATTAGTACCTTTACCGCCCGAGAAAACAGCTCCCGCCCATTAAACTCCTGTGCAACTCCGTTCCCTGATGACTGTCTGATATGTCCGCTGCAAATCTGACAGCCCCAACTCAACCTGCTCTCACCTCAATCGATAACCTCCATCGAGCCATCTCCACCATTTATTTCCCTGATCCAATGGCCATTCTTCCCACTCATCCTGTTCGTACGTTCGCCCATGCATTCCACGTCCCCCATCCATTCAGTTTGCTCGGAGAAGGAGATAATCAGATATGACAGTACTAGTCACTCTCAGCCCCACAACCACCATATTTAATAGAAATAATGGCCAAGGGAGAAAAGGACAAGCACGACCTTGTAACTGAATATATCAGTTATGGAACTCCATAGGTACGAGCACTCCAAGAGCAAAAAAGGATAGCACAACACCTGAACAGATCAGATTCTTCCATTGAAGCAAGCAAATTCGTTTAGAGACTCCATTAGGCAGTTAAATGTGGTTGGTGGTCAATTATGACCCCTCCATACCTAAATGGATGAGTTCCCTTGTAATGAAAATCTACAAATACCCATAAACAAGATGTAATCAAGGTTGGCATTTGATGTAAGTTTTCAACTCCTGGAGAGTGTAGATAGTTTTGTCACTTGTAGTGTCTTCACTTCATTTTCAACTAATACAAGATTATTTTGCTGTTAACTACTCACTTTCCATTTCCCTCTATTCTAATCTTGTACCTGATATGCTGTGTTCTTGATCTTTTGGGGGTTTAGCACCAAATAACTGTCATCTTATCTATGTGTTAGATTGTTGAATGCATCACTAAATAGGTTACTCATGTTTCTTTCTATTTGATGCAAGAGAGCTGTCATCCTGTCTATGCATTAGTAGAATAGATTTACAGGTTTCTTTACTAGTTGTAGTCGGCCATCACATGATCTTGTGCATCTGCTGGTGTGGTTAGTATTCTCCATATTCACCTAATCTATAAAACTATGAGCATTGGTGGTCTAAAGCCTTGTAGTTTGAGGGTGTTCACACATGTCTAGAGTGAAACAAAGTAGAAGTGGTTATCTGTCTTGAACCAAACCATCATTCCTTCCATTAAACCTACAACAATAGTTGAATGTATATGTTACCAGGCATCTCTGAGCTACAACCTAGGAGAGTTTCTTGGAATCATAACAGAACCTCTTATATCTTTCGAAGTTGAAAAATGATCCCATAGCTCATAATGCAACATGGCTCACTATGCCCACTAAACAACTTTCAGACATCCCTAAGTTTGAAGACATTGCTAGGGAATACCTTTCCAATCATGTTACAATATTTCATCTATGGTATTCTTTGAACAATATCACTGATGAATTAATTCAAATAAGGATCTTTTAGTGCATAATCATTGGCCCCTTAGCTAAGTGGTATGTTAGTGAGAGCGGCCAACTCTCATAAAACATTTGAACCCGTAGTTAAATCATTTCTCACATTTTTCCACCTTCAAGTTTGTCATGATACAAAATTTGAGTTATTATCTAAGTTTCAACAATCATCATCCATGTACATTATGAACCACAACGATGAGTAGTGCAAACAATGTAGTATCTTCAATATCAAATCCCCCAAAGAACTTCTATTACACTTCTTCTTCAAGCCCCTCAACTTTCCAATTATAATAAAGGATATTGCATTCACCATGCCTCTATATGAGGAAGTAGAAATTTCCAAGGCTTAACAATTTGATCTAATTTGCGCAAAACTAGGGTATGTTTATGTGGTCATCTTGAATGCCCCTTGAACTCAAATTTTCAATAAATAGAAATCGTGGGCATCAAATTCTATGGAAGACCTCGTAGGGTCCATTAACGTAATATAAACATCAGCATGGGGAGAAAATTCCCTACCATGAAAACCCGTATGGTCCACCTCTAGCATTTCCTAATATTGGGCGACACCACCAACCCCCCTATAATGGAAAGATATTACTATAATCCTCCTGCTACAATTACTACCCTTCCCATGCGGGGGGAATTTATTCCACCTTGCACAACTCTAATGTTGTTTCAATATCTTGACCCTCCTATGCGAATCCTACACAACCACCACAATATAATACTACAAATCCTCAACAAAATGCTAGGGTTCATCAGCCTCCTCAAATTTGAATGTCAACATTGTTTTAATGGTAGGATGTGTTACATTTTATAACATATGTAGTTTTCTATTTAAATGGAAGACCCATGAAACAAGCTAGCATCCCACAATTTATAGTCTCATCATCACTGGTTATGCCAAATACATGGGTGCATGTACATCATTAATAATTTCTTCTAACAAGATTCCCTTGAGGGTGAAGTAGTCATCTACTTCAACATCAACAATTAAGTTCTCATCATTGTTGGAAACAACCAAGCTCTTGTATACAATTGTAACCATCATTGTAATAGTCATGATCATAAGCATGGAACATGCCCACCTCATATGTAAATTATATATATTTCATTTTCAATAATGGATGCCACTGTTACACAACTACCCTTCAAGACCCTTCTTCTAGACTCTCATACAAAGGTATCTCTCCCAAGAATCAATAGGACTCACAGTTGGGAAAAACGTGATGTGTTTCAGCTATATATATGCTCCTTTCACACATCAGGGGGAAACTATTATCACTTAAAAAATGTACACTTAATTGTGTGAATTAAATGATGTAATATGTCAATGATCATCAAAGTCGAAGGTTCTCAAAGGTAAAAAAATCAAGCGTTCACAAGAAAAGGGTTATTTTTCACTAAATGTCCACTTTAGGAAATTTGAGAGATATATGGGCCAAGTCACCCTAAATTCCCCCTAGTAGGTGGAAGTACAAGGTCATGTCTTTAGTATCAAACCTCTACACCATTAAAGGAGAGTTATGAAGCCTCAAAAGGACTACTATTGTCTCTCACCAAAATGAGATTCTCACTCAAAGATTAAATCTCATCAATGAGCTAGATTTGGGCAAGCCATGAACCTTAGCCTATAAATACTACTCCATGAGGGGCCATTTATAAGAGAGAAGTCATTGCAAGGTTATGCTACCTAAATTTCCATCCAATTGACAATTCTTTATAATATTGGAGCTTTCTATTCAAAAAGTGTCCAAAACATTTCTTTAGGATAGAATCACACCAACATGAGAGTGAAAGGAGGAACCTTCCTTTAGGAGATATAAGGATCAATTATTTCCAAGGCTCTGTTTAGTGTCTTAGGGAGAGATTTTATCCTTTCTACATCAATAAAGAAATTTATTTTTTCCCAAACTCTTGTCTTCCTTCTATGTTATTTGTTTTTGTATTGTAGGGTTAATGCTTCATGTTAGATTTCATTACATTAATTGTTATTTGTTTTATTATGTAATAATCAAGAAAATCTTGCTCCTTGTAGGAAACAACAAATTGCACAAGATGGGATTTTGGAGCACCTTCGCTCCAAAACCAAAAACAAAAGATGATCTTGACCATGAGATTGTCATTTTCCTCTTGATTTACAAACTTGGGGAAGATCCCAACGAGTTTTAATATATGGATTAGTGTTGATCTATTTTCATTGTGAAGAATATCCTTGAAGTGTCTACAACATTTCTGGCAGACGTCTTTGAAGGAGGAGACAAGGGACCTATCTAATATTTTAATCTCCCATATCGTATTGATCACCTTCTCATGCTTTACAATCTTGTGGAAGTATTTTGTGTTTTCATTTGTAGCCTAAATCCAAAGGTATCTACTTTTCATACCCCACTCATTTTCTTTATCTAGGAGCATTTTCCTCCTTTTTTCTTCAACGAGTCTGATACATTCTTGTTGGTTGGCTAACCAATGTTCATATGTGCTCTGATCAAGAAAGACTTCCAGTTTTTCTTTAGTATTTTCCCATGGGGGATTCAATAGTGGATCAATACCATACCGCATGTGTTCATATTGAGGGATATATATTGAGGAAAAAATGACATAATATAGTAGGGGGTAAAGGGTTTTTGTACTCACGAGTATAAAAAATGGACTCCTACTTGAGAGGATGAGATCTCTAATTCTAGAGTTGACCAGATGTTTTATGTTAAAGTATGAGAGGTTTTCGAATGGCCAAGGGACATTAGATCTAGATTCCCAAAGGGTAAAATTTACATTGTTTCCCACTATCATATTGTGTGCAGTAACTTGAAGAAGTTTTCCTGTTAAGATATTTTATTAGAGTAAGTACCACATATGTCGTAGAAAATGAAGACCACATCAAGGTCCAATGAGTAAAGGTCTAGAGATAACCTTGAGCATGTCAATCAAGTGAACTTTTGTCGAATGTAGAGAGTGTTCTAGCTAGAAATGATCCCTCCTAAATGCCCAAAAGTATTTAATAAGAAAAAAAAAATCAGTGGGGAGAATTTTTCTTAATAGAAATTTCTCTTTCATTCCCTTTATCATTGTTGCTTGAAGAAAAATAACATGAGAATGATGCAACTCGATCAATCCTTTTATTGCCAATTTTTTGGTGTGGTTGGCTAATGCTTTGTAGTTTGGGGAAAGAAAAGTCCTTTAGAAACAATCATTGGTTCTAGTGCTCTAAGGGCCTTGAGGACATATTTTTTTCCTTGAGAAAATTTTTGAGTTTATCTATAGTTGATCCAAAGAGAGGAAGGATTTTCTTCCCCTGCTATGAAACTTTTGATCCCCTACCTCCTCGAATCCAATCATAGAACCTGAATCCAAATGGAAACGTATGGGAGGCTCATTTCAAGATGATGCAGGGTTTTTGACTAGGAGTAAAGGTTGTAATGAAGGGTATAACTTTGAATGGTAGTCGAGGTGACCAAACTAGGGAGGGGGGAGACATTTAAAAGAGGTAAAGTAGTGGGAAGAGTCGGTATGGGAGGATAAATAGAGAAGAGTGGTAAGGATATGGGAAGGGAGAGATTAGTTAGGAAGGATACTAAGTCCTTAGGGTATATGATGGTAGGGAAAATTGGATGGAATTGGAGCAGTAGTCTTAGAGGGAGATGCTCAAAGTTTTTAAGGAAAGGAAAGAGGGGGGGGGGGGGGGGTTTTCGCATACATAGGGGTGGATCCCCACCCAAAGAAATATTCAACGATGTAGGTGTCTCCTTTGGGGTATTTACAGGAATAGGTTGGAAACCCTTTGAATTAATTATTTCATTGTTGTCCACAGAAGTAGAGATGTGCTCTGCTACAATGAAGGATGATAGTGAGTTGGCTAGAGGTGGAGCATTTTCTGATAGATGGAGAGGAGAAATTGAGTAGTGTTCATCCTTTTGAATTCACTTCTTTGATCTTCCTACTAGGTATGCCTTGTTCAAGTGTCCACGGGCATGAAAAAAGATTACACTTGAAATGCAATCCCTTACATCGTAATATTGGTGACGCACCAATGCCTTGAGTTGATGGAAATCAAGTTTGGCAGGCCTAAGGTTAGATTTAGCCCCACCATTATTCAGTATGTGCCCATGTAACCATTTTTTTGATATGAGAGTTTAGCTTCATAAACGAAGCTTGGGGTATGTTGGTGCTCAAATTGACCCAGTAAATGATGACATCGAAAGACCACATCACTGAGGCTCCTAGATCCTACTGTTCTAGATGACAAGGGTTGGCCTGTGTTTCACCATAGTGGGTAATCCCTCGTGAAAATCAAAATTGAATAGACATTGTAGAATAATGTAAATTAAATGTATTTTCTAATTAACAGATAAATAGGCAAGATTATTGAATAAAGAGTATTTTAAAGAAATAATGCTTTTTAGGAAATAGAGGTGGTGGGAATATAACATATCAAAACCTATTAAAATAAAATATCATTATGGCTAAATAACGTTTAATTTAATATATCATATTTCTCACAAAACATAAAGGTTAGTAAAAATTAAAAATTAAATTAAAATGAAAAGACAAAAGTTAGCAAAAACTGGTTTAAATGCATTTAATAACAATGTTGTAGTTGAAACAATATGTTAGCAAGTGATATTATTATTCATTCTGTAACATAGCAATTAAATTATTTGATTCAATTTTTCTAAACAGTAAATATCGGAGGAAAAACTAAACCAATTTTAATCTGAGGAAGATTAATCAATCTGATAATGTCAAAGCATTGCTAATCACCACATATTACCAGTAAATAAAGAATTGAAAAAAGAAAAAAAATTAACCAAAAAAAAATTAGGAGGACTCATTTTATAGTATTTAAATTTATGTCCAAATAAAACCCTAATGACATGTATTGTTAGAGTTTTCTTCTGCAACAAATAAATTCAAATATAATTTAAAAAACTTTAAATAAAAATATTTAAGTATTTTAATAGTTATTGCAAGCAATATTATTGAATAATCATGTTATAACAATAACCTGCACACTAAACTAGTAAATAAAACCTCACATAAAAATAGCACAAAGAAAGAAAATAAAGAAATAGATATTATTAAATAATAATCCTCACTGCCACCATGAACAACACCATTGTAACAAGTGCATGATGATCTTAAAAATAATAATTCATTACCTTCGATGCACCACCATCCTTCAATATGCCCTAAAAGAGCCGTACGAAAAAAGGCCCTAGAACAATCTTCTACCTCTTATTTTAAATGTCTCGAAGTTGGTTTTATTTTTAGTTCTTGTAACTTTCAAACAAAATTACAACGATAATTATTCTCATTAAATCTAATACATATTCATCATTTAAATAAATCCATACTCAAATTCTCTATGTGAAAAATCATTTCAATAATATCCCTACATTAAAAGAAAAGATAATAATTAATTCTCTATTAAAAAACTTATAATAAATTACAATTAAAATAATACTGACACTTCAATAATGTTCTCATCATTACTCATGTACATTATTAATGAAATTTAGTTTTTATGTTAGGTGAGACCTAGTAAATTTCTCGCTATAGTAAAAAATAAGTCAATAAAAATAGTTGTTAACGGTGCAAATATTTTCCAAAATGCAAGAATAAAATAAAATATAATTTAGTAAATTAAATGTGATTTTCCCCTTTTAAATATTTTCTTATTCTACAATTGCCATGAAAATCATAAATGCTCTTACCCATAATTCCTATACAATCTCATTTCACCCTAATTTAGAAACAAAATTGATGAATTCAAATAAACAAATCTGAAATATAATATATTTCAATTTCAAATTAAAATACATTTTAATATTCAATATATCTATTTTAAAATATACATTTCAAAATATTTTTTAAAAAATACATATAAATTTCAATAATATATATATATATTATATATATATTATATTATATTAACTTAAAATTTCAATTACAAATAATAACATACAATGTATTTCAAACAAATATAATATATTATGTATGTATATATAGTTTAGGTATATTATACATATAGTTATGGGTATATATATATATCTAGTAAAACATTTAAACTGAAGCTAAATAAATGAAGTAGAGAAAAGTTGAACTGACAAATTCAACGGTCGATAGCATTTGTGAAGAACGGTTTAGATTAGTATCGGGTTGGATTTGATTGAAAGTTATTTTTTTGGATGGGCAGATGGGTCAGTAAATGTCGTATGGTCCACCCTGTGGCATGAAACCGAGTTCATACATAGTGAGCCTCTTCAAAATGAGGAGCCTCTTTTAGTGTTACGTTGGCAAGCCTCTTTAATCGTTTAAGTGAGTAAGGAGGTAGGTAGGGTAAGTTATAGTTTAATAGTTTTTTATTTTAGTTTTTATTTACTTAATTTATATTATTAGTTTCGTGGTTCGTGGTAGGTATGGTATTAGCTCTTTAGTCTTATGTTAATTAATTGTGTATTTATTTTTTATAAAAAATAGTTTTAAATTTTGTTATTTTTTATTTATTATTTAAATTTATTTTATTTGTAAAGGTGAATTGGTTGTGGTCTTATTGTTGGGTTGTTTTAGTAACTCTATTCTATTTAGTTACAAATTTTTGTTTTTAAGTTTTATTTCATTTTTATTTTTTATTCTTTTCCTTTTTCTATTATTTCGCATTTTCCATGAATATAGTTTTTAATCCATATTTTCAATTTATGAATAACTTATTACTAATATTAAAACATATATTTATAAAAGATAAACACAACATAAGATATACAACCAATGTTGCAATTATCATATTATTCTGACGGGAAAAAATCGTAAAATACAAAAATATTCATTTTTTTCAATTTTTTTAACATCTAAAGCATCTACAAAAAATAAATACATTGACACATAAATATGATAAAAGAATTAATATATAAGATATGTAATACTATTTCTAGTGCTACATCACACATAACAATGAATCATGTCCTAATTCCTGAGTCCCAACTTAGCCTCAAAATATCAACAAAAATATAATAATGTATCTCATATCAAGAGTCATAATGTCATATACAATGAAATGAACCAAATAACTAAAGTCTAATACTATTGATTTCCTCTACCCCTCTAGATATAGATGCCGGTGGAGTTGGCAGTGGACTCCGTTGTGCTCTAGAAGCTGAAGAATTAGGAGCTACAAGAGGTATACCACGTCTTCTACTAGTGACAGGGTTAGGCTGGGTAGGTTGTGTCACCTCGTCGTCCTGTTGCTCCTCCTCCTCATAAAAAATCGGAGGAAAAAATAATAATAATAATAATAATTCCAAATTTTTTTCCCAAAAACTCATGACTTTTTCAAATTATCTCAATTTTTTGTGAAAAGAATTAGCGTAAAATCGGGTGAGAATATCGCCAAACTCAAAAAATCGCGATTTTCTGATATTATCGCGATAATATTGCGATTTTCGCAACACATATATAAACATATATATTAAAGTGTATATATGTTAATATAAACAATATTAGTTAATTACATTCCACAATTTATGGTGATACATTTAATAATACAAAATTTTATTAGTTGTTTTATTTTTGTGATAAAAGTTGTCTTTATTATTTTTGAGTTTAATTAAGCTATATTTACACTAAGTGGCAGGTACTAGCTACTATGTAGCTCTTCTTTAATTTTGTTATTTTATTAATTTTAATTCAAAATTAATTAAATTTATTTGTTGTGATTTTATTATACTTTATTTAATTCATGCTTAATTTTTTTATTAATTCATTTTAATAAATTACATCTAATTCATATTTTTATTAATTCAAGAATTTCAAATTAAATATTTTATACTTGATTTATTTTTTTAATTTTTTTTTTAAATTATTTTAATAATAATGATTATTACAATAATAATTATAATTTATAGATAAAGTATCTTATGCAAGAAATTAATTTAAGAGTAGAATTTCAAATTTTCATTTAATGCAATAATTTCTATAAGTTATAATGATTACTATAACAACCAACTTAATGCAGGGAAAATAAGAGAATTCAAGGAAGCAATTTTCAGTCATGAGAATATGAGAGGAGGCATAAGGAGAAACTGATAGAAGGAGGCAAGATCTAAGTGGGGTCAAATTAGCGACAACATTTGGCTCCAACTGGGGATGATGCTCCATGCGGAGGATTAAGAACGTAGACCAAAAGCCTTCGTATTTGGCATGGAGTCAAAAAAGGAAATTGAAGAGACAAAAAGCAATTAAAGGAAAATATTTTGAATCTTAAAAGCTTAGTCAATCGATAGCAAGAATGCAACAGGAATAAATTTGAGGTCCCAATACGTATAGATTAACGAGTTCAATGATTATTT
>APFE030809827.1:0-23946 GCA_000404065.3 Pinus taeda
TTAAGTAAAAGGATGAAAATGAAGATTAAGGAGAATGTCACTTTTACTTTAAGAATTTAACATTACCATGAAATTTGAGTAGCATATCAATAGTAAAGAGCATTTGAGTGTGTTAAATAGGGTTTGGGAGGGGGAAATATACCCCAAATAACATTTAGATAATTCATAAAACACCTTGAAGTCCAAACCAATCAGCAAACCTCTTAAAATTTCATTAAAATAATGTTAAATCGCTGTTTAAATGGGTTACAGCCTACAGGCCGTTGTTTGTGACTCGGCCGAGTCAGTACGGGAAACGGCCGAGTTGGTCGAGTCAGCCATGACTCGGCTGAGTCATTCAATGACTCGGCCGAGTCATGGCTGACTCGGCCAACCGAGTCGTTTTTTATACCGAGTCACTCCGGAGGGCAATGGAATGGACCAACTCGGCCGTTTCCGTTTTGAAACGGCCGTTTTTTAAAACTATGCTCTGGTGTATGCTCCAACTGACCCTCAAGCCTCGTCTTATACTTTTCTCACTGGTCCATCAACGGATAAGATTAGATTTGGCTTGATCCATGACTTTTGGACCCTTCTAACCCAGTTTTATATTAATACCCATTAATGTTTTATTTTTCCTAAGTTTAGACTTAGGAACTCCATTAAAAATATTAATTATTTTAATATCTTCAAAACCAGTTAGAATCCATCCAAACCATTTTTGGGTCTTGGAGATCTCATGTGCTTTAGCCTCTCCACCAATTTTCATGGCTAGAGCACATCCGATGCTACCCAAAATCAACACTCCCTCTTAGCGAGGACTATGCTCTAGTAATACTCCTCACTGAGTATCACCCTGATCATCCAACTTCGGTCCCTGTGTTGATGCTAGGCCTCCCCGCTCAACATCCTCTACACTGTTGCATCCTGTATTGCTGCCCATGGCCCTGCCACTACCACTGTTGCATCCGTACAACAACTCCTTCTACATCTATGTTGCCACCCATGGCCCTGCCACTGCTGCATCTGCATCTACACTGCATCCTCTCTCATCATGTTGCCCATAGCACTACCACTGCTAATTGCTGCACTGCAACTCAGTTACTGAGAAGTAAGTAACTGATCCTCCCAACTCTAACATCTTTGTCAGGCTAAAAACACTCCCAATGTTGAAGCTCCCTCTGCAGCTAACAAGTGCTCCCTCTACTAACCTCTACGTTGTTGGAACAACTCCATGCATCTCGCACCGTTGCACACCTCTCTGTGCCATCCTGCACTGGTGCAACACTCCCGTGCTTCTCGCACTGTTGCCTCGCGCTGTCCTGGGACTCCTGCACTGTATCACTCTCTGTTGCTTCATCTACATCCGTCTCTACTAGCATCTGCTAGTCCTGCTACTCCTCTTCGGGGCTCCCGTAGCAAGTTATAATCCAAGAGGTTGGGTACCTCAAGGATCCTGCCCTCATCGCCTGTAGTCCGTCTAACTACAGCTCGATGTCTCCCCGCTTCCTCTTAAGTGGCACATGAGCACTCATGGCACAGTCGTCATCTATCTTGACTTCTTTCTCCGCCCTCGCTGGCGCTGCCTTGGTCTCAGAAGCCTCTCCCTTGCTCTTCTTTCTAGGACACTGGTTTGCAAAATGACCCAGTTCCCCACAATGGAAGCACTTGAACTTGGAGAGGTCCTTCTACATTCGCTTCTCCTTCTTTCCCACAGATGCTAGAGCCGCATCCTCTTCTTCCTCCTTCTTGATCTAACCCCTTTGTCGCTACTCCCTGCCTTGGTCAATCGTCTGATCTCTTCTTGACAAAGAGCTACCCACAGTTCCTCTCAATCCGTAAGGTTCGTCTAGCCCAGTATGCTCTGAACAAATACCTCCCAATCCTCGGAAACTGCGTACAATGCGGTCCTCACCAACATCTCCTCATCGGGCGTGGCCCCTATGGAAGTTAGCAGGTCCCGGATCTCTGTCAATCGCCCGAGGAAGATATCTATCTGCTCTCCCTTCTGCATCTAGTATGACCACAGCTGATTTTCAAGTAACATCTGTATGCTTGTACAATTTCTTTAGGGCCTCCCACATCTCATTTGTCATATTCTTCTTGGCAATATGCGGTACCACATGATCCTTGATCCCATAAAGGATGATGCACTTCGTCCTGACCATTGCCTCCTCGTACTTCTCATTTTTAGCTGGGTCAACTGGGATTGCTATAATTTTCAAGGCGAAGTCCTTGATGTGATATCTGTCTAGAATAGACAAGATCCTAGCCTTCCAGACCACAAAGTTGGATGCTCCGTCCAGCCTATCCTGATCTCTCAGCCCATTCACGGCCATCTCGCTGCTTTTCTGTCGACTCCTCCGAGTCTCTCAACTTCTCATCTAGAACTTTTCGGTTTGAATCCCATAGAGTCTCGATTTCCCTTCTGGAAATCGTTCTATCAACGTCGAGTTGCCCCACTCTGATCGTCTGTGCAACTACACCACTAATCTAGATTCCTTGGCTAGAAATCTGCCTCGGCAACAACTCCCTCCTCCTTAGTCTTGCCCTGTTAGGTACTGTTTTGACCACAATACCACCATCTTCGCTCCGCAAACTACCCACAACCTCCTATGCCCCAGCAATTTGAAGGTTTGAGCCTCTAGGCTCTGCGCAATCCCGACACTGGCAAAATCTGCACCTCCTGGCCACAGCGTCAATCCTTCCTGACTAAGAAAGATGACCGGGCAATGCGTAGGTCAGATCTTCTCCTCTCTACCTCTAAACTAATCCTCCTCCTGGCTCGAACTGATGACGCAGGCCCCCTGCGTCACCCCTTCCTTGCTGCTTTCTGCTAGGAACAACTTTTGTCACTCGGGACAGCTGTTTCTATTGCTACTACTCTGCTAGCTGATGCCTTGAATTATCATGTGATCTGCAACCACGCTCTGATACCGTGTCGAAATTTCTAAGTTTAACCCATTAGAAATTCTTCATGTACTATATGTTTATTTTTTCCTACTTGTTGAATTACTTAACAAGTTATTTTCCCTGTAAATATTGAATATAAACACAAGTATAGTATCAACATATACAGATCATCAACTGAAAGTAAACAAGCACACAAGTGACACTGTTATTTTTGGACCAATGTCCCCGGAAAAAACCCAACTTGGGAAAACCGGTGCAGCTATTCAAAGGGTTTTATTATTGTGCAGTTTTCAGAATACAACCAAGGTCCCAAAAATGGCTCACCCAACAGAAAATTCCCTCGGAAGTAGTAGTACCTCTCCCTCGGAGACAGATATTCTAGCTGATAAATCACCAGATGAATGATCCCACAGCAACAATTGCAGCTTCTAGTGCTCTGTGTCACTCTAATAGGGACTGTGTCACCCTAACCAGCTCACCAGCTCCTAGTCTATCCCACAAAATCCTCCCAGCGCTACCTCTAGGCCCTGCGTCAGCTCTGCTAGCCTTTGTGTCAGTTTCTGGAGCCTTTGTGTCAGCCCCTAGACCCTTTGTGTCTCACACGCTGGCCTCTATGGCTTTGCGCAACTCCTAGCTGCCTTTGCGTAGCCTCCAGCTGCCACTGCGTCAACCTCTTTGGGCTCTGCGCTAACTCTCTGGTACCAACTTTGCCTCTCTGCTATGTATTCACTACCCCTCACTGCTAATCATTGATTTTATCTCTCTTAGCAAACCCCACTCTAGAGAATAGAATGACTGATCACTCTGGTGTATTCTCCAACTGACCCTCAAGCCTCTTCTTATACTTTTCTCGTTGGTCCATCAACGGCCGAGATTAAATCTCTAATCAACAGCTAAGATTATATTTGACTTGATCCATGACTTTTGGACCCTTCTAACCTAGTTTTATATTAATACCCATTAAAAATATTAATTATTTTAATATCTCCCAAACTGGTTAGAATCCACCCAAACCATTTTTGGGTCTTGGAGATTTCATGTGCCTTAGCCTCTCCACCAATTTTCATGGCTAGAGCACATCCGATGCTACCCCAAACCAACACCATGTATATCTGGTGTTCCCATGTGTTGATGTAATGATTGTTTTATTGATGCATTGTTATGTTTTTAGTTATGAAGAATTTTGAAATTGTTTGCATTGGCCACTATACTGATTCACCCCAAACACCCCACCGCCCCCCCTCAGTATAATCATAATTCCAACAAATAGTCTATTAAGATTCTAATTTCTCCATTAACATGAGAAGTTACCAGTGGAAATTATAGCTTGGTGGGTTGGTCTTAATGGGTTCACATATATTGAGGTCATGGGAAGCAAAGTGGCATCAAATGGAATCATCTCTATGGACTTGTCTCTGGTGGATTTACTCCTGTGGGATTGTCTTTAACAATTAATATTCAAAAACTCGTAAATTGAAACAATTTCTCATGCCAAAAGTTTTCTTCTTCCTGATAACCTCAAGAAATTATTGTCCCTGCCTTATATCTATCTGCATTACACAAACAATTTCAACGTTTTTAATTAAATTTAATCCTTTTCTGTATCATCTTGACCTTTGCTTCTGTGTATGCTATAACATAGATATCCATTCCTCCCAAAAATGTCATCAAATAATTTAAAGCCCCATTCTCATGTCAGTCTCTGCCCGTAATATGATGGATGCATGACAGAATGTCCTGGTCAGTTTTCATATGTTTTCCAAAAAGGATTTTAATCACCATCCTTAGCAGCATTTATGCTATCATAGTTGGCCAGGTCCACGTCGTCTTTGTATGTTCATCCTACATTTCCATACTTCCTCCTGCAAAATCACTCTGAAAACTGGGTCCACCTGGTCTTTGTATGTTCTTCCCACATTTCCATACTTTCTCCTGCAAAATTATTCTGGAAACCATTCTACATCTCTCTCATAGCCTCTTAGTTTTATAGTTGCAATTTGAGTTACTTTTTTCACTGCCAATGACATTGTTAATATATGGATAAGGTGCCTCTGTCCCCATTTTATCACTTCACGCAGCAAACAGAATAACATAGCAAGAAAGCAATGTAAATGCGTTGTATATTGATAAGAAATATAGTCTAGCTGATTTTGGCACTATCCTGGTAGATCAGAATAATAAACACTATGACATTCCAGGTTGTGATTCACTTTCAAATATCCATCTGGGAAACTAATTCTAGGGGCGTGGAAACATTAGCTCTAGGTTAGTCCACTTGTAGAAGACTATACATGTGGAGGCATTCTGATGTGCCTGATACCATTTACAATTAAAAGCAACATAAAACAGCTTCGGTAGTACTGTTCACACTCTCAATCCACCAACTGCAGTTCATGCAGTTCTTTCAGAACTCGATTTCTTCATCATGCATCTAGTTAGAAATTTGGAATCCAAGTTCTACAATTACCATTTAATCAACTCCAGTGATAATGATTGATTCATAGTTTCCTTGCACCATATATTGAGTAGTAGTGCTATTTCTGCAGAGCTACTCGATTCCATCATGAAAGATATTGGGCTACCTTCAAAAAATGAAATGAACCGCTTGAAAAGTCATTATGGACGTCAATCAGCAATTTCCGATTGGATCTTGGAAAACTCATTTTATTGCATATGCAATTATGGCTCTTGATGGTACTCCCGTGAATAATCTACTTCAGAAAAGAAAAAGTATAGCTAAAGGACTGAAACAGATTGTAAACTGAAAGAGGTAACTGGATTATTATGAAAGACATGAAATAATCTCAAACGAAGAATCCTTATAATTCATTAAAATAGTTTTCTCAACAACCTCAACATCATAACATAAAGCAGTTGCAAGGTTGCTTTAGGCTAAACACAGATAATATAGCAGGGCATTTACCTGGATCATAGCCCTCACATTCTCAGACAACCTGCAACTGCTACTAAAACCATGTTAAAGCAACAAAGGCTGACAGAATTTCATGGTGATTGGTGTAAAAAGTTAAAACTATAAGCTCACAGGTAGTATCAGGAAAACATGAAAGTATAACGACAAACACGATTTTCTTCAATACCAGCAATATAAACAAGAATCCCAGACCTGAACAGAGCCAACATAGAAAAGACTAGAAAGACGCTTGCATGCATAACTGCATATGTGCAAAAATGTACAAGAATACAATGGCAAACAAAACACATCTTGGAACCAAACATATCATTGAGTTAATTCTGTAACCAATAAGCTTATTCAATAATGGCAATGTAATGAGATCATGAACCTGCCCAAGATGCATGAAATAGCAAAAGAGGTCAATCACAAGATAACACTATCGGAAACACAGAGAAAAGTTCTTCGTGGCAAATCCTAAAGTCAAAATGCAACTAAATTTGGTGTTGAAATGCATATGGAACAACTCAATCACACTGGGCATTGACAAACAGACTTAGAAATGGGGCAGGTTGCAGACACTTAAGGCAATCTAAGGAAATAATACAAATATCTCAATTTTCATGCATAATCTCAAAATTAATAATCCATACACAAGCCTGCAATAGCACAAGGAGGCATATTTATGCATGTATGTAGATACACACACACACACAATGCATGCAAAAACCAAACATCTGCATAGTTCTGCAAAAAAACATGCAAAAGCAGCCATACTCCATGTTCATGAAATCAATATTACTAACAGATCTCTTCAGTAAACATTGACAACTTAAGAGCTCCAATTATGGAGATGGGTTGAAGGGAGTATTCTTATAGAAGTCAAATTGATACTTACCTGAAGAAATGCCTTGAGGATTGAAAGAGAGGATAAGATAATGACACCATTTACTGAGAAAGTTACCTGGAAACCACATAGAAATTTTTTTTTAGCGGAAGTACAGAAAAGAAGAGACACCACCATGTTCATGCAATATTTATTACTTACTAATAACCCTCAGAATATACCTAATGCTTCCAATGACGGGAATATTATATAAAGCAAAGAGACATTCTGCTACTCTGAGTGGAAAGAAGAACTTTATTACAGTAATAACAAAATTTAAGGATTTAGCATGTCAATAGTATTCACTGGCATTAGATATTCATAACCCATTTTGCAGGTTAATAACTGACAACAAGACAATTTATTTCAAGAACAGTCCTTATCTAGTTTAAAGGTCCAATAATGTTAAACGAGGATAGGCTTTCCAAGCAAGAAGACAGTTTCCCAGACTAAAATATAGTACATCATTCATGCTCGCACTACATTTCATTTGGGCTGTGTTACCCACCACCTGTGGGTAGTGTATATAGGAGAAAACTTTTCTCCTAGGTGGTCCTCAGCGGGCAGCCACCAGATAGCTCGATGTGCCATTGTCTCTGCCAACTGAGCAAACCATGTGGTCCCTCGCCCACTTATTATGATCGTATGTTTGAAGATGGGCCTCCTGACCCCGATGTTATGGCTTTTCATTGGTATAGTTGAGTAATTTTCCTTACTTGTAATTGGCACTTTTGGGCATGGATTGGTGGGGGGATTCTGCAGAAAGAGTGGGCTAGCTTTGTACTCTTGTTTCCATTGCCCGATAGCATGGTTGACCTTGTATCCTAGTCCCGTGGGATCTCCTTTACTGGCCATTAGCGTTAGAGTTGGCACTACATTGGAAATCCCAAATTTTGTTTCGTGGTCCCGCTTCCCATCACCACATACATCACCTCCTTTCCACTCATTTTAGCCCTATTCATCTCTTTTCCCATCCGGGTCCACATGTGTCCACTAGGTCCACATAGGGTTAGCCTCCCCCTCCCCTTGTCCACAGGTTGGGTCGGACTTGGAACGATGCCTCGGAGATTGATGCAACTAGAAAGAAAAGAAAAAGCATAATTTGGGCACTCTCAATAAGAAATGTACCACAAAATGCAAAATATGGTCGGGACATACAAATTTAACACGTGGGCAAAAGCCAAACATGAGCTATACCCCTTATCCATGGCCATCACCCTGGTTCCGATAGGCCCTAGATGAGCCCCCCTCCATCATTAAGGAGCCCATGATTGTCCCAAACCCTGGTGGGCGATGAATTGCCCCACCTTAAGGGCTATCCATTGCTATGTATTACACAACATATTCTCATTACTTGTAGCCCCGAGCAATTATGAAGAAAAATCAATCAAAGGCAAAAGGCATATGAAGAAGGGCGAAAAATCAAAGGTCGGGGTAACTCATGTACCATGATTTACTCCCTCCTACACTCATATACCCAGGTGTGAGCTTCCCTCATTATAGCTACCCTTGTACCATGACATGTTGTCTGGATGATTCCCCTGATCCTCACTCCATTCCATCACTATGTCATGTGCCACCTACCACTTGAGGAATGTACCATGGACATGTCAACTCCTTTAAAGGTTGAAACCACCTAATAGGGTCCCTAATTAACCCCCTATTGAGCTTGGAGACACTTGTACATGCCAAAGCCCACTGTGGAAGGGCATGCCACCATGAAGCGCCCCATTGATTCCATGACTTGTAAGCTCATTTACTTGATTATTTTAATGATTTGTTATATTGGAGGGCAAATGATGCATTGGATCTTATGCAAGATTGCAGGTAGGTCTCTATTTGGGGCTTGGTCTCCCTATATGGGGTCCTAGCCCTCTAAAGGGCCACATTGGCACTTGTAAGGTGAGCATTGAGAGCCATGGGCCTCCACCACAGCAGAGAGTACTTCATGGATCAACAACACCACTCATTGATTGCTCATGTGCCACCTTTTGGATGAGGATGATGCACCTAGTTCACTACACCCAATCGGCTCCACACTTGCACCATACACTTGGCAGATGTTTCAGGGTCTAGAGGATGTCTCCCGCTGCAGAGAGATGGTCTACAAGCATTTTCGATCCACTTCGAGACCCATGAGGATGTCTTTGTGCCCCCACACCCACTTGGGAGCACCACATGTTTTTACTTGGGAAACAAGGGGCCAACCCCTCATCCACTATGTTTGGAGTCCATTTTCACATCATGGCATCCCTTAGACTTCATTTGGCCTTCTCATGGCCCAACAACTCATTATGTTGATCATTCTGCCCTCTTGAGAGGTTTATTGTTATGTTATTGAGCTATTTGGTGCGCTTGTCACCAAAAGTATTTTTATTATGCACATTATTTTATTCTAGGGACTTAATTAGGCAAAACTAGCTAAATTGAATTCATTAGTGATTGTATAAATACAAGTGAGGCGATTCTTTTTCATCATTGTCACTTGGATTGGGTCATTTTCTCTTGTGAGATTTTCACTATCCCATTTGGAGGACGAGTTTGGATGTTATGGATGAATTTTGATGTTTGATATCTCTCTCTTGTCTTGGAGCTTCATTATTGGCATAAGTTGATGATTGAATATACTCTTTGTACATGTAAGTTCTCTTTTCATGCTTATTCTTGTTATTTACTTTGTCACATGAATGTTGTTGGGATTTTCGCTATACAACTCTGAAATTCACTGCTTTTCTATATGAATTAGTGGAAATTGTGTTCTTTTATAGTGTTGCATCATGTCATGGGCCATGTATGAATAGGCGAATGTTCCAAGAGATAATTTGTGATAAATACATCTCGATAAGTCATCAATTATTGCAAATCAAAGGATAAATTCTTTGAAGCAGTTGCTCGCATGCTCTAATGCCATGCGAAGTTGTTTTAAGGCCTCCTTGATCGGGTGAACTATTTCCAAACCTTAAATTCTCCTTGACTACATCTCTCCCAAACGACAAGGCACTAATCCTCCATAGGTGATGACTTTCAAAACTTATTTTTCTCACCTTACCCTCTTTTTCTAGGCCTAGCCTCCAAAGTCACCTAGCACATCACTTTTCTCACAATTTAGCCATCAAAAGAATTCAATGTATTGCCCAGAGCTAGGTTGGTGTGTCCTCTAGCCCTGCTACTGCTCAAATTAGCAGAGGACTTAAAGGGGATTCCTAAAAGGGACAACTACTGGGCCAAGGGCAACAAATGGAGAATTAGCCCACTGTCACCTCAACTAAGAATCCCTACTCTTTACGGACTTTCACTGATGGAAGGAGACCCGATATATGGAAGTCATTTGTGAAAGATGAATCAACAAATGGATGTGGAGTGACCCTACTGATCCTTCTCCAAGAAGGGGTAAAGAATAGAGCTTACTTGCCCTTCAAGTAAGGTACAAAGATTTCTAGGATAAGGAGGTGAGGATTTGAGGGTTAGGTTAAAGGAATATGCCTTGTAAAGGAGTTTCCCAATCTGAAAATCGTTATTGAACTTGAATTCCCGAATGGTTCTTGAAGAATTGACCTTTCAAAGGTATGGGACCACAAGGGACCAAGTGGACCCAGCCTAGGTTCAGGGGAGAGAATCTAGCAACCAATAATGTTCTTAACCCAAACAAGGAAGGGGAAAGGGTCAAAGCAAGAATTTCTAATTAAAAGTATCAAATTGATCCTATGAGGTGCTAGCCTAGGGAATACCAGGGCAAAGTTTGATCTTAGAGCTAAGGCTTGGGTTATCTCACAACTCCACCATCAGAATGGCTTAAAAAATGGAGGAGGCCTTGAAGACACACTAGCGCAATAGACGCTAGGAGATCGAACTTTTTCTTAGGCTATTTTGTCAGGAAAGTGATGCCCTAGGTGACCCAAATTGGCTAGACCTAGAAGAGACAGGGAAAGGTGGAGAAAAACGTTCTTTGAGTAATCACCTATTGGTGGACCAGTGCCTTAATCCCTTGGAGAGAATGGATTCTAGGAGAATGATGAGAAAGGAACTTGTATTTCGGTCAAGGAGGCCTTAAGGACTGCTTCGCTTAGCCTTTAGGGCAAGAAGAAGAGACCTCAAAGATTTTATTGGAAAAAAGAGATGGCTTATCAAGATAAATTCACCAGTGGAATTATCCCTAGGATATTTAGTTCACATACATCGTCCAAACATTGAGAGATGCTATATAGAAACAATAATTCCACAAATTTGCAATTATGCAATGTAACAATTAGCCCTATTATAGCGAAAATCCCATTCAATGCGTATAACAAAAATAAAACAATAATATCATTAAATGTGTGTACTTACATGTAATAGAATATATCCAACCATCAACAATTTGACAACCAAGATAAAATACTCCAATCCAAACATCAAAATTCATCCATGCTCCAATTCTTCATCCCAGAAAAATGTGAAATTCTCTAAAGAGAAGAGTGATCAAATCCAAAGTGATGATGAGAAAATGAATTCATCTCACTTGTATTTAGAAACTTAGGAATTAAAATTAGTCTCTTAGGCCCACATAAGCCCCAAAAATAAAATGATGTGCTAATAACCTAACTTTTGGTGGCAAGCCCAACAAACTAGCTCATGAGTGAAATTATAAGCCTCTCAAGAGGTCAAATGATAAACAATACATGTCATAGGGACCTCCAAGAGGCCTGATAAGGTCCATAGGAGTCATAATGAAGAATAGGACCTGCAAAAGTGATAGACAAGAGGGTGGCCCCTTGTTCTCCAATAAATAAACCTATGGTGTTCCCAGTGTGTGTGGGGGCACGATATTAACCTCATGGGTCACCAAATGAGTCTAAGATGCTTGTAGCCTATCTGTAATAGCTCATATGATGGTGTAGGTGATGCCACATCATCCTACAAGTCCTGGGTCAGCTGCCAAGTGCATGGTACATCTGTGGGGTTGGCTAGGCAAAGGTGAACCAGGTGCATCTTCTTCATCCAATAGGTGGACCTCAAGCCAATCTCTGAACATTTATGGGGATCCATGGAGTGTTGTCTACCGCTGTGGAGACCCATGGCGGAGACCCATGGCTCTCAACACACATCCTACATGTGCCAATGTAGCGCTCTGGAGGGTTAGGACCCTGTATAGGGAGACCAAACCCAAGATGGAGACCACCTGCAATATTGCATAAGATCCAATGCATGCCCTAGCCTTCCAATAAAACAAGTCATCAAAGAAATTGAGTAAAAGCGCTTACAAACCATGGACCATAGGTAGGGACTTCATAATGGCCTGCCCTTCCATAATGGGCTTTGGCATGTGCTAATGTCTCCAAACTCCAAATGGGGTTAACCAAGTATCCCATTAGGTTGTTTCTACTTTTAAAGGGGATAATATGTCCAAGGTACATCCCTTAAAGGGTGGTGGCATGTGATAAAGAGGTGAATAGAATAGGGGATGAGAAGGGGCAGCCTTGTGCCACATGCTGGGCTACAAGGGTAGCTAATAAAAGGGAAGCCTGCACTTGCATATATAATGTATAGGAGGGAGAAATCGTGGTACATGAGGTACCCCAAGCTTTATTTTTCCACCCTTCTTTATATGCCTTTTTCTTTTTTATGATTTTTCTTTAATTAACTACTTGGGGCTCAAGGGGTAAGAGCATGATGTGTGAGATATAGCAGTGGATACCCCCTTTTAAGGTAGGGCGCTTCATTGCCCACCAAGGGTTGGGACAATCATGGATTGCTATATGATGAAGGGGGCTCATAGAGCCTATAGGAACCAGGGTGATGGCCATGATGATGGGGTAGAGTTCATGTATTGGCTTTTGCCCACATGCTAAGTGCGTTTGTCACAGCCATCTTTTGCATTTCGTGGTACGTTTTCCTGTTGAATGTGGCCAATTGTGCTTTTACTTTTCTTTTTACCTGCATCAACCTCCGAGGCATCATTCCAAGCCTGACCAAAGGTGTGGGCAAGGGGAAGGGGAGAGCTAGCCCTATGTGAACCCAGTGGAGGAATGTGGACCCAAGTGGGAGAAATGATGAATGGGGTAATAATGAGAGGAAAGGGGGTAATATGTGCAGATGAGGGAGCGAGACCACGCAACCAAAGTCAGGATTTCCCATGAAATACGATCCCTAAAGCCAAATGGTCAGTAAAAGAAATCCCATGGGACTAATATCCAAGATTAATATCCAAAGGGGGTCTAGGGGACAAGAGTACAGACTTAGCCCATTCTTTCCGCCAAATCCCCCAATTAATCCATGCTTAGAAGTGTTCATGATAAGCAAAATACAACACTCAATTACCAAATGACAAGGCATATCTTTAGGTTCGGGAGGCCCATCTTCAAACATACGATCATGACAGATGGGTGAGGGACCACATCGCTGGCTCAGATGGCGGAGAAGTGGCACAATGAGCTAGTTGGTGGCTGCAAGGGGCTATTGGCTACCAACTAAGGACCATCTTGGAGAAAAAAAAAAATCTCCTAGGGATATCACCCACGAAATGGTGGGTAACATCTGATTCCAACTAAGATGTTATCTCTCAAAGAAGTGGACAAAGCTACTTGAACAGGAGGTCACGAGAACTCCAGCAATCTCTTGGTTACTATAGACCTACTACATGCACATATAATAGATGAAGAATATGAGGTAGCATGCTTTCGCAGCATCTCATGATCGCACATGCTTAATGTTAGGCCATAATCAACAGAAAAATAAAATATGCAAATTTTAATTCGGATGCATCTACTCTACCATGAGAAATATCATATGATGTTAGTTCTAATGCAAAATCAACATGCAGTGCATCCTACTCTACCATGCATATGATACAATATCAAGTCTCAAGGAAAGGGGTGATACAACTTAATTTGACCACTTGGGCCAAAGTTTGTCGTTGAGTTTGGCAATGTAATAATAATCCTCCCCAACTTTTCCATGAATCTTGATAAGCATTGGATCTCTATCAACCAAGACCAAGTCCACGACCTTATATTCCTTTTTATACTTCCACTTTTTGCTTGCTTTAGAGATTGGTTGCTTGAGGATACAGAGTTCTTGAGTCGGGAGAATAGGAGAAGGCTTCTCAATTTCATGTTTTTCATAGTATGGTCCAGGCTTGATCCATGAGATAGGTGGGTGGGATCCCTATAAAGGATAAAAGGGGTTCCATCAGATTGTGGAATGGTAGCATATGATAAGTCCATTTGAACATGACCCCCAACAGTAGCCCCCCATTTCCTAGATAGCAGCATCCCCTGCACATTAGAAATATTAATAACAACAATATCCATGAGGAGGGATATGTTAGGATTCCTAGCCAAAGAAACCTTAAGGTCCTTGATGAGACCTTCTACTTCCATAGGCTTGGAGTTGAAAACACACACCTTCTTGTACGGCCAAGTGATGCGAAGGCCCAATTGCTTCATAACTTTTAAGGGCATGATATTCCCGGAAGCCCCTGAGTCTAACATATAATTGTGTAAGAAGAGGTCATTGATAGCCAAAGTGAGAATAAACGGTTCATACCCAAGGTTTCGGTCTATAATATGAATGTTTTGTAATTCTTCTGGTAATTCTTCTTCCTGAATTCCCAGGGACTTCTTGATTTGTTGTTGTTTCTCGGGAGGTTTCGCAATCTCTTTCAAAGGAATGGGTATGGTCATTCTTCCTACAGCAACTCCTATGTCAATGTCAAGTTTAACCTCTTTCCCTTTTTCCTTCTTCCTGATGTTTTCCTTCCTCAGAGGATTCTTTTTTGGAGTAGCTTTGGTTGAGGGATCCTTCTTAGGAGGAATTTCAAGGAGAGATTCTTTAGGAGGGGCTTGCTTAGGCAATGAGTCCTCTCTATATGGTTCCTTACAGATTGTGAGGTCTTTATTGTTTTCCTTTCACAATTATTGGACCCCTTTGAACCTTCCCCTTCTATTAGAGTTAAGAATAGATTCTTCCTTTCCCTCCTTAAGGGTGACCTCACTAATGGGAGGATGTGTATATGATCCTCCTAGCAAAATGTTGAAGATGTCAGATTCTGCAATGTTAGCTTGTTCATCAATTTGTTCATCCTCACTCTCTTCCTCTTCACTTTCCTCATCCTCAGATGATGGGTCTAGCTCAACAGCATTAGTTGGAGCCAAAGTGTTTGGGAATTGAGAAGAACTTGGCTTATCTTCTTCACTTTGCTTTTTGGGAAAGGATTTTCCCTTTGGGATGTAACTAGATTTTTGGGCATTTTCCAAGGTGGTGATTTTGTTCATGATAACCTTGTCACATGCATTGGCTTCTTCAATGAACTTGTCCATTCCCTTGAGGATGGCAAGGAGGGTTTCTTTATGTTGATCTTTAGACTTCTTCTTCTTGACCTCAGCTCTACCTCTAAGGTGGCTAGTGATATCTACCTTCGAGATTCGTATGTTTTCTTCAACTTCCATTGCTATCTGTTTAGCTTCAACCAAGGTGGAAGGTTTCTTATCCCTTAACACATAGGCGAAGTGGCCACCCACTGCTTCTATGAACTTATCAAGAATATTGGTTCGGATGGCTTCAAATGATCAAGTATGTCCTTGACTACCCTATCAAATTTTTGAATGAATTCTCGTACATCTTCCCTTCCCTTGGTTATTTGGTAGAATTTTTCAATGTTCAAGGTCCCTTGGGCATTGCATGACCACCTCTTCATGAATAGGTCTTTGAAGTCATCAAAGTCTTCTATGCATGATGGGGGAAGGCTAAGGTACCAATCTCTTGCTTGTCCCTCAAGTGATAGAACAAAAAGCATCATGAGCCTATATTCATCTAAGATCATTCTAGGGGACATTTGCCAACAGAATTTCTCAATACAACAATGGGCAGTCCAAGTAGCATCCCCTTTGAACTTGGGTAACCATCGGTTATACTTTTCAAGTAGTGGTTTGGGATCATCACTCAATTTCAAAGGGGCAAAGACACTAACCAGGTGTCTTTCACTTTTGGTCATCTTGGGTTGATCTTGTTTTGGGTCAGTGTTAGAACCAAATGGCATCTTTGGAGATGGATCATTGACTTTCCCAAATTCAAGGAAGAGGGCGGTTCAAACAAGTGATGGAGTTCACTCCCCCCTTTTTGCAGCAGCCCTAGTTAAAGGAGGAATGTTGTCGCCTTCAAGAAAACTAGTGGTTTGGACAATGAGTGGAGTCGCCAGAGAAATGCTTATAGATGTTTTCAATGAATCAATTCCTCAATAATTCACTAAGGAGGTAGACCTTCTTCCTCCCCAGTAGCGGCGCCAAAATGTTATTGCTCAAACTAGCAGGGGACCTAAACGGGATTCCTAAAGGGGACAACTGCTAGGCCAAGGGAAACAAATGGAGACTTAGCCCACTGTCACCTCAGCTAACACCCTACTCTTTATGGACTTTCACCGATGGGAGGAGCCCTGATATATGGAAGTCACTAGTGAAGAATGAATCAAGAAATGGATGTGGAGTGATCCTAATCATCCTTCTCCCAGAAGGGGTAAAGAATAGAGATTACTTGCCCTTCAAGCAAGGTACAAAGATTTCTAGGATAAGGAGGTGAGGATTTGAGGGTTAGGTTGGAGGAATATGCCTTGTAAAGGAGTTTCCCAATCCTAAAATCTTTATTGAACTTGACTTCCCAAATGGTTCTTGAAGAAGACCTTTCAAAGGTATGGGACCACAGAGGACCAAGTGGACCTAGCCTAGATTAAGGAGAGAGAATATAGCAACCAATGATGTTCTTAACCTAGACAAGGAAGGGGAAAGGATCAAAACAAGAATTTCCAATTAAAAGTATCAAATTGATCTTATGAGGCGCTAGCCTAGGGAATATCAGGACAAAGTTTGATCTCAGAGCTAGGGCTTGGGTTATCTCACAACTCCGCCATCAGAATGGCTTCAAAATTGGAGGAGGCCTTATGGACACATCAGTGCAGTAGAGGCTAGGAGATCGAACTATTTCTTGGGCTATTTTGTCGAGAAATTGATACCCTAGGTGACCCAACTTGGCTAGACCTAGAAGAGAGAAGGAAAGGTAGAGAAAAATGTTCTTTGAGTGATCACCTATCGGTGGACCAGTGCATTAATCCCTTGGCGAGAATGGAGACTAGGAGAATGATGAGAAAGGAACTTGTATTTCGATCAGGGAGGCCTTAAGGACTACTTCGCTTGGCCGTTAGGGAAAGAAGAAGGGACCTTAAAGATTTTATACTTCGCTTGGAAAAAAGAGATGGGTTATCAAGATAAATTCATCGGTGGAATTATCCCTAGGAGATTTCATTCACATACATGGCCCAAACATTGAGAGATGCTTTCCACAAATATGCAATGCAACAATTAGCCCTATGATAGTGGAAATCCCATTCAATGCATATGGCAAAAGTAAAACAAGAATAGCATCAAACGTTTGTACTTACATGTAAGAGAACATATCCAACCATCAACAATTTGACAACCAAGATAAAATACTCCAATCCTAGAAAAAGTGTGAATTTCTCCAAGGAGAAAAGTGATCCAATCTAAAGTGATGATGAGAAAATGAACTCATCTCACTTGTATTTATCCACTAATTAAGAGTTTGAATTAGTCTCTTAGGCCTACATAAGCCCCAAAAATAAAATAATGTGTTAATAATCTAACTTTTGGTGACAAGCCCACCAAACTAGCTCATGAGTGAAATAATAGGCCTCTTAAGAGGTCAAATGATAAACAATACATGTTGTAAGGTCGTCCAAGAGGCCTTATGAGCTCCATAGGTGCCATAATGAAAAATAGGACCCTCAAAAGTGATGGACAAGGGGGTGGCCCCTTGTTCTCCAAACAATAGACCTGTGGTGCTCCCAGTGAGTGTGGGGGCACAATAATAACTTCACGGATCCCCAAATGAGTCGAAGATGCCTATAGACCATCTATAAGGGCTCAGATGATGGTGTGGGTGATGCCTCATCCTACAAGTCCTGGTTAAGTTGCCAAGTGCATAGCACATCTGTGGGGTTGGCTGGGCAAAGGTGAACCAGGTGCATATTCCTCGTCCAATAGGTGGATCTTGAGCCAATCTCTAAACATCTCTAGGGATCCATGGAATGTTGTCTCCAGTTTTCGAGGCCCATGGCTCTCAACACACACCCTACATGTGCCAATGTAGCCCTCTGGAGAGTTAGGACCCTGTATAGGGAGACCAAACCCAAGATGGATACCACCTGCAATCCTGCATAAGATCCAATGTGTCCCCTAGACTTCTAGTAAAACAATTCATCAAAGAAATCGAGTAAAAGAGCTTACGGACCATGGACCACAGGTGGGGACTTCATAATGCTCTGCCCTTCCATAATGGGCTTTGGCATGTGCTAATGTCTCCAAACACCAAATGGGGTTAACCAAGTATCCCATTAGGTGGTTTCTACTTTTAAAGGCAATAATATGTCCAAGGTACATCCATTAAAAGGTGTTGGCATGTGATAAAGAGGTGAATGGAATAGGGGATGAGATGGGGCAACCTTGGGTCACATGCTCAGGTACAAGGGTAGCTAATAAAAGGGAAGCCCAGATGTGCATATATAATGTATAAGAGAGAGAAATCATGGTACATGAGGTGCCCCTACATTTATTTTTCCACCCTTCTTTATATGCCTTTTGCCTTTTTATGATTTTTCTTTAATTAACTGCTCGGGGCTCAAGGGGTAAGAGCATGATGTGTGAGATATAGCAGTGGATACCCCCTTTCAAGGTAGGGTAGTTCATTGCCCACCAAGGGTTGGGACAATCATGGGTTCCTATATGATGAAGGGGGCTCATAGAGCCTATAGGAACCAAGGTGATGGCCATGATTATGGGGTAGAGCTCATGTATTGGCTTTTGCCCACGTGCTAAATGCATTTGTCCCAACCATCTTTTGCATTTTGTGGTACATTTTGCTATTGAATGTGGCCAATCGTGCTTTTACTTTTCTTTTCAGTTGAATCAACCTTCTGGACTTCATTCCAAGCCTGACCCAAGGTGTGGTCAAGGGGAATGGGAGAGCTAGCCCTATGTTGACCCAGCGGAGGAATGTGGACCCAAGTGAGAGAAATGATGAATGGAGTAATAATGAGTGGAAAGGGGGTAACATGTGTGAATGAGGGAGCAGGACCATGCAACCAAAGTCAGGGTTTCCCGTTAAATACCATCCCTAAAGCCAAATAGTTAGTAAAAAAGAGATCCCATGGGACTAGAATTCAAGGTTAATATCCAAAAGGGGGTCTAGGGGACAAGAGCACAGACTTATCCCGTTCTTTTTGCTGAATCCCCCCATTAATCCATGCTCAGAAGTGTCCATGATAAGAAAACTACAATATTCAATTGCCAAATGACAAAGCATACCTTTAGGTTCGAGAGGCCCGCCTTCAAATATACGATCATGAAAGATGGGTGAGGGACCACATGGTTGGCTCAAGTGACGGAGAAGTGGCACAATGACCTAGTTGGTGGCTGCAAGGCGCTGCTAGCTACCGACTAAGGACCGTCTTGGAGAAAAAAAATCTCCTAGGGATATCACCCATGAAATGGTGGGTAACAAGACCTTCCAAATTTCACAAAATTCGAACGGTGGGATCTCTAGATATTGCAAGCCCTAGCCCAAGGATCAATTCCTTTCCTTGGTTTCCCATTGGGTAGTGACCTCATTAGGATCATAGCACCAAATCATCAAAACAAGATTCTTTCTCTGATCCCCTTCCTTTCCCCAATTAGGTCAAGTACATCCTTAGTTGATCAACCCCATATCCTTGACCTAATTTTGGGTCCACTAGGCCCTTTATGGTCCTACAACTTGTTGACTCCAATTCCACAAAGATCACTTATAAGTCAAGAATCCATAAGGCCTTTTGAGACTAGGGGCTACCTTGACAAGGCATACTCTCAAACCCTAACCTCAAAGGCCCTCTTAGCCCTTCCTAGGGAGCCCATCACCTTGCTTCTAAAGCAAGCAACCTATTTAGTTGAGTCTCTCTTATAAATAGGCCTCGGAATCACTTCCTTATCTTATGATTGACCATATATTCTCATGAATCCTCATATACCAGGACTCCTCCCATCGGTGAAAGTCTGTAAAGAGCGGGGAACCTTAGCTGAGGTGACAGTGGCCTATTGCTCCACTGTTGCCCTCAACCTAGTAGTTTTTCTATAGGAATCCCTCCTAGGACCCCTGCTAGTTTGAGCGGTAACAGGTTGTTCATTAATTTTCATCTAAGGATTTCAAGAAAATGTATTCATCATCCTCAAATAAAAAATAAGTTTCTCCCATCTTGCACATAAGTGGCTTAGTGGTAAATGAATTTTTCATTTGGTTGAGAGGATGACAACAGGGACGGAGGAAAAATCAGCTTCAAGACCCTAGGATTGGGGCAGGGTTTCTGAACCAGAAGAGACAAGAGAGAAAGGAAGGTTCCAAAGGAACAAGGATTAGGGAATCTTCTATACCCAAGTAGGTAGAGGAGAAGAGGAATGAGGAGAAACAAAATTAAGAAGGAAAGGTACAAGGGCAATGTTAACCACCCAAGTGGGTAACCCCTAGGAGAAAATATTTCTCCTAATTGAGGACCCTTCCTCAAACTGAAGTTGATCATAATACTTGGAAACTCATCCAACCATTCCATTGCACCTTTGGAGCATTTTGAGCCCTAAAAGGGCATTACATCATGCTTATTGAGGGCTTACAACTCACACGTATGGGAATTTATTCACATATATTATTGTTGAGCTAATGGGTTGGCTTGTAACCCATTTTATTTTATGTCTACTCAAAATTAAACTTGCTTTAGGGTCTTTTGCTGAATTATTGGAAGTGAAAACCTCCTATAAAAGGAGGATCAATCCATTTCATTTCTCATCATCACACTTGTGTATTTCAGCCTCTCTGGAAGAACTCAACTTAGCCCATTGTACTTCACTACTTGAGGAGATGTGATCTTATGTGGATTTTTGCTATTGAACAATGAAGACTAGTCTGCGTATTGGAGACATCATTTTGGGATTCAAAAAAGGCATGTTCTTGGAAAACTTGTGAGTATTTACTGCATAGCTTTTTTGGTTTTACACGTAATAAAATATTGCTAGGGTTTCTACTTGTTGTCTAAATGCAAAATTTTATTGGAAATTCTAAGTAAATTGTTGCATGTTTAATCTATTTTTCTTGAAATCCTTAGAAGACCTTCTAATGAGCATTCTTCTAGTTAATTTCTTCGCTCATAAAAAGATAGAGTTTGGAAGTGAAAAATAGGGTTTTCCCCTTTACTCCATGCATAAATTTGATATCTCTATGGTCTAAATCCCTAAGTCTCCATCACCCAAGTAGGGAAAGACACTGGGATCTAGTGGTTGATCAAGACTCTTGAAAATTTTTACCTTTTTCCTCTCTCTTACTTTTTTGGCCCTTCAAGACAAGCCGCTAGGGTTAGGGCAAGGGCTGAATTCAACTAGGGCTTGAGTTATTGAAGCATTTGAGCTGATTTGGCATATTTTGATCTTGTTTGACCTTATCAAGCCAAACTCTAGGATATTTCTTGGTCGAAATTGCCTCATTAGGGCTGACATCATCAACCTTAAGCAATTTTGTGCCCTAGTAAATCCTATTTCTATACAAGGCTTCAACTTATGGTTTTTTGAAGGTTTACCATCCCTTATTGTTGATCATGTTGAGAAATCAAGTTGCTTCCATATTGGGGTAGATTTCTATTTCATGATAATTACTTGTGATTGTTCGTTGGCTTTTTATTATGTTATGTTCTTCTTCATCAAGGAATTACCAAAATATACATAAAGATCACAAAGAAACAAAAGAACACAAGATGTAGGCTCCCCAAAACCCCACTAGGGGGAAAACCAGAAAAATTCCTCTTCTTATAAAATAAGATCAAATTGAGATATCCAAAACCCAAGACCAAAACAAAATTCCAATCTCCAAAATGCCTAGTCAAGCTCTCCTTAAAGATTTTCATGTAGTATTAAGTCATCAACAAATCTAGGAGCAATAGTAACCTTCAATCAACAAAAAACCTTGTTTTGACAGAGTTTCCACAAGTGCGAGTTCAGGATATACTTGTTTTCTCATGCGAGGCTGAGAGAGATCAATTTTCAGCCTTATCCTTTTCTTCTAGACTTTGTCTCCCTTTTACTTACAAGGAGTCATGTTGACCTCTACCGGTCAACTACCCATGCAGTACACCCCCTTTTTTCTTTGCAAAAAGGGGCAACACCTGATCAGCGTGTCCATGCCATCCTGCAGTCATCAGCAGCTTGATCAATCTAATTGTAAACCCAGTCTGCATGTATTAATTGTAAATAATCCTAGCAGATATGAGTCGTGTTTGTAAATTGCCTAGGTGGACCTAACTTTCTAATGATAATTTATGTCCCGGAAGGTTTTTCGTCTCACCGATCCACGGATCGGTAGAGTTTTCCTTCAAAACCTGACCCCAAAGCCGAGATGCATTTTGTTATTAGAACTTTAGGAGAATCCTAGTATGTTAACCTGCTAGATTATAGTTGTGTCGCAGAACTGGGTGATTTGTGAGGGTCTATGTTGAAGGGGTTTTTCTCCCTTAAGATGTAAATTGTAAAAGTCATGATGTAATGTGTCTTGAGGGTCGAAAAATGTTTTAAATCCCCTCATGAGTCCTAAGTCCTAGGTCCTAGGTGATGTTTCCGAAAGCTTAGTTCGATGATCCATTTTTAAATGAATTAAGAAATTAAAAAATGAATAAAATAAAATAAAAATTAAAAAAATAAAAAATAAATATAAAAAAATTAAAAAAATAATAAATAGTAAAAAATCATAAAATAAGGCAAAAACCTAAAATAATAAAATAATAATTTTTTTTGATGCATGCAAAATATCTTTTTAATACATCGACGGATGAATTAAGAGTGCTTGATTCTCATCAACGGTCGAGATCATTTCAACATGGATCACTTGAACTAGCCGTTGGGATCATTTCCTTTATATAGGGTTTTAGGGGGTCATTTTAGATCATCTGATCTGTGAATCAAACACTGAAGAAGCTCTCTTGTAAATCTGTTTCTGGTTAATAAAAGAAGACTTTGGGGTCCATATCTTGCTGGTGTTACTCTCTTGAATGCTGTGAGATTGTTTAATTTTCTACATATGTTATTTTCAGTCGTTAATAATAGCTTTTTGTAGAGTATTGTGAGCACAGGTAGCTTGTTCACTTGCTAGGGTTTGGGTGCTGTTAGGGTTTCTGAAGTAATGGCAGGTATCTCCATTATTTCGTGAGATCTAGCAGCATTTTTGCCCTCTTTACTGATGGTTGTTTTGAGCTGTGCAGAAAACATTTTCTGAAGGAATTTTGTGGGCGTTCGGGGAAGTTCTCGGCTGAACCAGCCAGCTCCCACAAGCATTTTTTTGCTGAGCCCAGTTGGATTTGATCTTGGGTCTATCATTCAGTTTATTTTTAATTTGCATGAGAGATTTTTTCTGAAGTTATTCACAGTGAAAATCTGAAAATCTTTATTTCTTTAAAATATTTATGTGCTTACTGCCTAATCTCGCTGTTAAGGGGCCAAATTTTTTTGTAAATTATTAGTTGTTCTAGGGTTTTAATTTCGTTTTATGCACATCATTTTTGAGTGATTTTCTGTCCCAGGTTGCAGGGTTTCTGAGGATTTTCAAGGTTTATCTGCATTATTCTGCTGTTCAAGGGTTTCAAATATCAATTTTTTTTTAGATCTGGGGTTTCATTTGTTTGCAGGAAGGCTCCCCATCAGGTCCTGTCACGTTGCTGCTATCAAATATTATATGCACCTGCACCAATCATGCACAAACTTGCATTTTACACTGGCTAGGGTCTTTGGCGCCTACGTATACCATTTCACCTGCACACACAAAAAAAAATCAAACGCGTCCATCTGCCTACCGTCGAACCTCGAACGCAGTCATTTTTATGCGTGGGTTGAATCTGGGCGTTGAATTTTCAGGATCAATTTTGTGTATGCTTTCGTGGGTATGCGTAGGTTCGTTTTAGTTTCAAAATCGATATTTTTTTTTTTCGTTTTGTTTTTCAGTTAGCTACGTATAGGTTTGATTTTTTTGGACAGCATAGGTTTAATAAAAATAAAAATAAAAAGAATGAATTTAATTTTTTCTTTCTTAGATTTAAATTAATTTAGTTTAGTTTCTTTTTTTTTAGTTTTTATTTGGTTTTAGATTTTAGATTTTTAGTTTTTAGGTTATGTATAGGATTTATGATTTAATATTTAGATTTTAATTTTTT
>APFE030809829.1:0-12206 GCA_000404065.3 Pinus taeda
ACATTGTGCCTCAACATAGTGAGCGGATTCAGGTGCTTTACCTTTGTCTATATCATCAGTTTTACCTTTCTGTTGATTTCTTTTCTACTCAATTTTGTCCCATGGTAGCTTGCATGTAGAGGCATCATGTGATCCATTTCTTTTGCAGCGAATGCAGTGAAAATCTTCCTTTTCTTCTTGAGAATGTCTGCCCCCCCTGCCTCTTAAATATCTTCCTCTTCCTCTTCGTCCACCTCTTCCTCCTGTAGAATCTTGAACAGGATGCTTTTCTTTATGAGCAAGGCACACAGTCTCTTCAGAAGATTCAGGAGCTATCTTCTTTCCAAAAGCTTTGTCTCTTTCAGCAAACTTTTTCACAAGAGAGTCAAAGGTTATATCTTTGAGATTTCCATTTGCTTGCAATGACTCAAGATAATTGGAGTAAGTAGGATAAAGTGCCTTGAGAAAAGCGATAAGAGGAATATCCAATTCAACCTGAGTGGATTTGATATCATGCATTATAGATTTTACTTTAGATGCAAGAGCAAGAGGATCATTATTTTGCAGTTCAAGAGTGAAGAGTTTAATCATGAGTTGGACAACTTCAAGTGCAGAATGTGAGTCATAGAGTTCTTCCAGCTTTTGTAAGGCTTCAAAGGCAGTTGAATATGATGAAATATGGCAACTCACCTCTTCATTTATAGATGTTGCAATTAATGCATAAGCTTTACTGTTCTTGTTTTCCCAAATGATGAGAGGTAAGCTGTACTGGGTCATTGTCTCCTTCTCCGACACACACTCCTTTCCACAACTCATTGAAAATGAGGGTATGTTTTATCATCTGGGACCATTCAGGATAGTTCTCCTTGCCAGTGAGAACTATTCCCACCATGGATATGATTGAATGCATTATGTAAAAAAATAGTTTTGCTGATAGAAAAATACTTTTGCCAATATACAGTAAAAATGTACTCAAAAGGGCATTCTCAAAGGCCATTATCGTCCACTAAAAATTCTAACGCAAGGTTTTCATGTACCCATTGAATCACGACCATCACAACTTCAATACACAAAGAAAAAATTACCTTAAAAATGTACACGGCCACCAATAAAAAAAATATTCAATACATACGCAGCATACAAAGCTAACTCTTCATACTATACAGCCTTAAAAGAGCTCAACACATCATGGAAATTCTGCCTCCACCAAACATTCTGCCAGCATTCAAATGTCAGCTTTCAAATGTATTGGTGTCTAGTATTTAACTATATGTGACAGAGTTTAAATGTATCTACATCCAACATTTAACTATATGTAACAACGATTAAATACACAAAACAATTTCAGGCCAGCGTTCAAATGTTAGCGTCCATCATTTAACTATATGTAACAATGATTAAATACATAAAACAATTTCAAGCCAGCATTCAAATGTCAGCATCCAGCATTTAACCATATGTAACAGTGATTTCAGGCCAGCGTCCAACATTTAACTATATGTAACAGCGATAGACAACTTGAGCCGAGCTTCATAATCATTTTATTTAACCATTACAGAAATTCATAGATGTCAATCATTTACAATTCATGTCCTTTTAATAACTTCATCAGATCTGAGATGGTAGATTTCATCAATGGAGATTACCAAGAAAATGTGACCTATGTGGAATTCCGATGGCTTTGCTCGTTTTTAGAGAAATCCCTTTGAATTACCTTAAGGCTGCTATTGTCCGAATATGAATCTACAGATTCTAGATCACATGAATGAGAAGAATCAGATAGCCATGCCGACAGACTCAACAGGGAAGTGTTGTTTTCCACTGTAGCAAGGTTCTTCAATGTGACAACATTCTTTTCCTCCAGCGTTCAACAGAGCAGTGTGTTTACACAGGATATCAGAAAAGGTCAGACAACTGATAGGCAGGTAATGGCACCATATTATACGGAGCAGGCTTTATATGGAGCAGCACTTTTAAATGGAGCATTTATGGATAGAGAGCATAGGTAATGGCAGACATAACACAGGTAGTGTTAGACAGGCATACAGGCCATGTCAGGCCAAGCACTCTGACACTGAATTATATGGAGAGAAGAGAAGCAGATAAGGGAGTTACAAGGCACAAAAGCTAAAAAAAGGAGCTGGCTCTGATACGATGTCAGGCCAGGAAGTAACTCCATTAAGCAAAAACTGATTCGTATATCCATTCAATCGGGTAGGTCTATTATATACATGAGGGAGAGACTGTTCAGTTCATCTCCCGATGACTGTTCACATTTCTCATTTATTTATTTACATATATTTACCCAATCACGAGGATTAGGTGTCAACATTGGCAACAACCTTGGCCTCAACCTCAAAATCAGTATCAATCTCAATCATGGGTACAAGGGGTACAAAATCCTTATGGGATATTTACTCAATATTATCAATATCCTCCATCTCATTAGAGCTATCCTCCCCCACAAAACCAACAAAAAATTACACAACCACAACTTCCAAATCAAATCCCTCACCTTTCATTGCCATTTCCTCAACAACCTCCCCAACAAAATCAAAATCCTGAACTCTTGCTTCCATTTCAACAAAACCAAATCAACAACTATCCCAACCATTACCAAATCCCAAAAAAAAAACCCTCAGAATTCTTACATGGTAGAAGGACAACCATTTCCTACCTACATGATTGTTCCTCTAGATCTTAATGATGTTCAACTTAGATCTGGTAGGATTTTAGAAAGGGAAAAATCTTCTATAGATATTCAAGAGCAAGATGCTTCTGAGGAGGATTCTATGAAAGTCAATAAAAGTTTTGAAGAAGAATACCTTCAAAACCCAACCGTTCAAAAACAAAAACAAAAACAGTCAATCCACACAACTCATATAGTTGAGCAACCTGTATCTACATCCACACCTCTTTTTCCTGAGAGATTACAAATTGACAGGGGGTGGAAAAACAAATCTTGTTGCCTGACTATGATTTCCTAGATGAATTAAAGAATGTCTGTATCAAGATTCTCTTGCTACAAGCCATTAGATAAATTCCTATTCTAACAAAAACAATAAAGGAGTTGAGTATCAAAAGACCAGGTAGGAAACCAAGAGACACAAAAAGAATCCACCTTGTAGGAAAAATAGCAGATATCATGATGGGAAAAGTTACCATGCAAAAATATGTGGATCTAGGAAGTCCAATTGTCAAGACACACATAAATGGAATGGAAATTCCAAATACATTGATTGACTTAGGGGCTGCTATAAACATTATGAGTAGACAGACTATGGAACAACTTAAACTTCCTAATCTTCTTTTCACACCTACCTTACTGCAACTTGCAGATGGATCAGTAATCAAACCAGATGGTGTCCTAGAAGATATTTCCATCTCCTTGGATTCTTAGGAATATCCGGTGGATTTCATGATTTTGACTCCCAAGAATAATCTAGGAGGACAGCCACTCATCTTAGGAAGACCTTGGCTAGCCACAATTGATGCTTTTATTAGTTGTAGATATGGTGACATGTACATTTCTGAGGGCAGTTCAACAAAGAAATTTACTTTGTATCCTCCAGAAAAAGCAATTACAGAAGTAGGAGACAATGAATGGGTCGATGATGAGGATGCTATACAACCTATCTTTACTCTCTCTAAAGTTAGTGAGGATAGTCAAATCCTGAACACATTAGAAAATTTTGAAACATCTTCAAAATATGATCACACACAATTTCAGTTAGACTCTGATATTGAATATTTGTCATCTAGACAAATGTCTCTCTACTCTATGGAAGAGTTTGTTAGTTTTGCAATTGAAATTTTTCTAGGTAGAACATTGAATATCAACAAAAACTTGGGAAAGTTACAACAAGAAGAGCTAACCAAAATCTTATAAAAACATTCTGCTCAATTTGCATGGGAGTATACTGATATGAAAGGTATTGACCCTAAGAATTGCTTCCATCATATCTATATTGAGGAAAACAGTAGACCAATCAGACAACCTCAGAGAAGGATGAATCCAAATCTTAGGGAGATTGTGAAAGAAGAGCTCCAAAAATTACTCAATGGAAACTTCATTTACCCAATCTCAGATAACCAATGGGTTTCTCCCTTAGTGATAGTGCCCAAAAAGAATGGTAAATGGAAGGTGTGCATTGATTATAGGGAATTGAATAAAGCAACCTTGAAGGATCACTTTCCTTTTCCCTTTATAGATCAAGTATTAGATACATTAGTAGGCAAAAAGTACTTTTCATTTTTGGATGGTTTTAGTGGTTATAATCAAATTAAGGTAGCACCTGAAGATTAGGATAAAACCACATTTACTTGTCCATGGGGAACTTTTGCTTACTGAGTGCTTCCTTTTGGATTATGTAATGCATCTGCAACGTTCCAAAGAGAAGTACTAGGAAATTTTTTTGATCTAATCCATGATTGTGTAGAGATATATATGGATGATTCTATAGTCTATGGTAATACATTTGAAGAAGCCTTGGAAAATTTGGAAAAAGTCCTCAAAAGATGTAAATAAACAAACCTTTCATTAAGCCATGAAAAATGCTTTATGATGTTTACTAAAGGTATTTTTTTGGGACATCATATTTCATTAGATGGGATTAAAGCAAACAAATCCAAAGCTGAAGTCATCTCCAAGTTACCTATTCCAAATTGTCAAAAAGATAGAATGTTTCTAGGATTACTAGATATTATATAATATTTATAGAAAAATTACCGAAATAACATCTTCACTCTTAAAATTGCTTACATACAAAAGACTGTAAATTCAAGTGGAATCCTGATTGCCAATTAGCATTTGAAGCCTTGAAAGCAAGACTATTTGAAGCACCTATCTTAAGAGGACCGAATTGGAAACTTCCTTTCCATATTTATACTGATGCTTCAGATACAACTCTAGGAGCTATACTGGGACAAAAAGACTTGATTCCTTATGCCATTTACTATACAAGTAAAAATTTGACTCCCACTGAGTTAAAATATAATGTGGCTGAAAAAGAGTTCTTAGTTGTTGTTCATGCAATTAATAAGTTCAAACATTATATAACATGCTATGAAACTTGTATTCATACTGATCATTTTGCAATTAGATGTTTGATGAACAGACCTATTACTAATGGCAGAGTTACAAGATGGCTTCTACTTTTACAGGAATTCAATATTACTGTGTTAGATAGACCTGGGAAATAAAACACAGTTGCTGATTTCTTGTCTAGGATTTAGAATATTAAAGAAGACTCTCTATAGAGGATAAGTTTCTTGATGAATACCTGTTTGCAGTAACTACTAAAAATCCTTGGTTTGCAGATATGGCTAACTATTTGGTTATAGGGAAACTACCTCCACATTTATTTCCTAGAGAAAGAAGAAAGATTATTCAGGATAGTTCAAGATATTCATGGATTTCTAACGAATGGTATAAAACAGGGCCAGACTTTGTGATCAGAAGATATGTAAGGGAAGATGAAATGCCTGATATTTTCAAAGCATGTCATGATGAACCGTGCGGTGGACACTTCGCTTACAAGAGGACATCTTATAAAATCCTTTCTTTAGGATATTATTGGTTGTCCCTCTTCCAAGATGCAAAACAATATGTCAAAAGGTGTGACAACTGCCAAAGGGTAGGGAAACCTACCCGCTCAAATGAGATGCCATTACAACCTCAGGTACTCATCGAACCCTTTGAAAAATGGGCTTTAGACTTTGTTGGACCTATTAATCCTCCATCCAAGAAAAAAAACTATATATTGGTATGTATTGATTATGTTACTAAATGGGTAGAAGCCAAAGCATTATTTTCTGCTAATGAAAATACAGTAGTTAATTTTCTTTATGAAGATTTTTTTAGTCACTTTGGTGTTCCAAGAGAAATTGTGACATATCAGGGAACTCAATTCACATCCAAAATGATGGAGAAGCTTATGGAAGAGTACAAGGTCAAGCAAAGGAAATCCATTCCTTATCATCCGCAAGCAAATGGTCAAGTGGAGTCCACAAATAGAGTAATTGAAGGAATCATTACCAAGACTGTGCATCTACATAGAAGAGATTGGGCAGAAAGGCTTCCTAACGCCTTATGGGTCTACGGAACTACATGGAGGAACACAACGGGACACACTCCTTATGAACTTGTTTATGGGAAGGAAGTTTTGCTCCCCATTGAGTTCCAAGTTAAAACCTTCAAGATGGCAGTTCAGTTGGGAATGGATCTATCAGAAGCTCAAAACCATAGATTGGAGCAATTGAATGAACTAGATGAGATTAGACAAGAAGCTATTCAAAGAACTGATCTAGTTCAACAGCAGAGAGCTAAGTGGCATGAAAAATACATCAAGGACAAAAGGTTTCAAGAAGGAGATTGGGCATTGCTATTTGATTCAAAGTTCAAATATTTTCAAGGTAAATTTCAGACTCATTGGCTTGGGCCATATGAGATTGAATTTTTTTTTAGTAATGGAGCAATAAGAATCAGAACAATTTATGAGCACCAAAATCCTCTTCTTGTGAATGGTCGTAGATTCAAGATCCGTCAGAAGCCAATCTCAAAGGAGGAGTTTATCAAAATATTTCAAGATAACTCTGTAATGAGGTTGGTGAAAAAGAATCGTTCTTCTCCACTAGCCTAGTCTTTGTTTTTTTCATCATCATCTAATAACAATCATAATAATAATAATGTATAAGCTTGAAAACCAATCACTGATTGACATTCTTATATAGAAAATAGAGGGCAAAAATCAAAAGATTTTGATGCTCTATATTTTCCAAAAAAATCTCTGATTTCACTCATAGTTTATTTCATTCCATTTCATTTCATTTGTTCCATCTCGCCACCACATACCATCAATAAAATTTCTTTCAGTTTTCTTCATATTCACTTTTCCATGTCTCATCCATCCAGTCATTTTCCATTTCCATTCATTTGCCAAGTTATATTTTGTTTACAATGTTACATTCCACAACTAATCTGCAATGACAATTAAGTGATTAGCCAAAAAATATGTAGGTATGGAAGGAGAATATCTTTGGAGACATCAACACTTGAAAAGCACCTACAAAGGTAGGCAATTAAAAGTTAGCAAAAAGAAAGAGGTATGATTCCAAGGTATGGACAAAACCATTTCAAATAGAATTTCAAAAGCATAATTTGTATAGTTTGTAAAATCATAGCTCCTTAAAATGTAATGATTTAACTTGATGGTTGCCTTAACTCCACCATATCCTTCACATTAATCCTAATGGTCTCATAATCTATTCCTGAGTTTAACTCGTACTTAGTCGTACACCCTCATTACATTTGTTAAAACGACTAATTATAAAGACGTGAGCTGATTGAATATGGTTCTCCTCCACCGATGTTCCACTCCGTAGCCTTTTTATGAACTCAAAATCATAAACTTCGTTCAGTCTTGCAATTTTCATGAGTGACACTCTACCTCCACGCTTGCACACAAGGTTTTACAGTCTTCTGTTCATTTTTCGTTTACACAAGTTTCTGCACCATAAACCCTCTTCCATCTCATGCTCAGTATTTTTCCCATTTCATCACCATCGACTTTATCCATGGTCTTCTTCCATATCACTGTTCTGCTCCTGTAAGATTGTCATTTACAGAGGTGTTTTCACAGTGAAAAAAAATGAATGGGTCTTATTGGGAGAAAAGATCTTGAAGGAGTTAAATTCATGGAAGGATACCCACAACTTAAGGGAACATTAAAGAAGGTTGGACGGTTGAAATTCATCAAGAATTTTAAAGGCCATCGCAAGGAGGTTACAAAAACGTTTGCCAGATCTTTCAATGGTGCAGAAGTTGAAATTGGGGACATAAAATTTCCTGTGACAGAATCATCAATTGCAACAGCCACAGAACTTACACAAGAGGGAGAGAGATTGTTTAAGAACAAGGATTTTGATGAAAAAGTCTAGAGGGTCATTCTTCGTAATCCAGGTATGGACATATCAATCTTTAAAAGAGGGATTCTTATTTCAGCCTTAAAAGATAAGTGGAGTAGTCTTCTTTTTAATCATTCAGAAATTCATTATATGTGAGGGTAGGTATGGCTCCATGTATATGTATCATATTAGATTATTAATGAATTTCTTGGAGAATGAAACTATAAACCTCCCTTACTTTTTGTTGAATAGTTTAAGAAAAATGTTTGCTACTATTCAAAAGAACATAGATGATGTAGAACCCCATCTCTCCCATCATGGCCTCATCAAGATCTTGATTGAAAATCATTTGAAAGAGAGGGAAGATACATGGGAAAATTTCCTAGTTAGGAACTTTTTCCAAGACCCTCCTAAAGTGCCTGAGGGAAGTTCAAAAAATACAAGTAGGAGGAAAAGAACAACTTTAACAATCCAAGATACTCCTACTAGTGTGACAAAGGAAAATAGTGAAGAAGAATTTCCTTTTGAAACATTGGTTGAAATTATGAAACAAACAAAATAGAAAGGAAAGAGGAAAATTCAAGACATTTACCAAACTCCTGAGCCTTCTTTAGAGGAATAGCAAGTGCTTTTTGAAAGATTAGAACAGTCAACTAAAGCAAAACAAAAGGGAAAGGAGAAATAGGTCATAAAAAAAGGAGATATAAGCTCACAAGGTCTAAGAAGAAGCTCTAGATTAAAGGACAAGTTAAGGAAAACACAAATCAAAGGAGCCCAATTCATAGACCTGGGAGGTGAAACTCCAGATCAGTCACTAGAAAATGCTCCACTTGATCAAAGTCCACAATGTTCTCCTTCTCCTCAGTTAGACTTTGAAATTAGTCCAAGGAAAGCAACTCCATAAATAAATCAATCCCAGCAACAGATATATGATTTCATTGAATCATTGGAACAACAGAAAACTATAGCAGAACAAGGAAATTCAACCAATCAACTAGGTACAACTCAGGAAACTTTGATTCAGTCATTGAAGCAAGAAATTTATGAGTTGGAAGTCTTAAAATAACATATCCAAAGGGAGAATGAAACCTTAAAAGAGCAAAAAAAATTGGACAAATTTATCCATGACAATACCATGCTGCATTTAGGATTATGGCATAATAAAAATAGAAAACTGAAGAAGAAGAATAGGAGGTTGAGTAGAGCCCTCATCAATCTCAAGTACAGATGTCTTATGATGAAGCCTAAAATGAAAATGACAGCAAGAAAGAAGAAGAATAGGTTGGATGACTTAGCAAAAGTTTCAGAGTAGATGCATTGAAGGGAGGATTGTTACAATTTTGGTTGCATGAGGACATGCAACATCTTTACAGTGGGGGTATGTTGAGCCCCAAAACTACCTCTCTTCCAAGCATTTTCTTGAACTCTTTCTCTTATATTTTTCCATGTCAGTGCATCCTAAGCTATCAAAATTTGTTACATGTTGATTTTAGGTGTATTTGAGTGATTTTCAAATTATATCATTGTGTGTGCTATTTGATCTAGGTTTTGTTTATCAGCTATAGAATGTAGCCACTTTCCGCAGCCAAATGGCAATTTCACAACAATTTCTATTGTTCTATAGGTTACAGGTGTTAGGAGGAGGAATGAGACACATGGGAAGATCAGGAATTGTCCACACATGGATGAGGTCCTATTCACTTAACCAGATTCGGAAGGAAAGGTCTCGGTCAAAGGGAGGTCAACGGAGAATTCTATGCCAGCTATAACTCTATTCTTGCATGTAAAAGAAGCCTGAAGCTATTCCTAAACTCGTGGATTCAATTTTTCCACCTGCATGCCATCTACATAACACAATCCAACATCCACCTCGCATAAATTTACTGCTCGTGGCAACTGGGAGGCTGAATCCTTAGATTTTGACTTGATCACGTGTCTATCATTGAAGAAATTCCTCTGAGATACAGTTATCCATCTTCTCTATAAATACAAGCATTTGCAACATAGATAGGACATTCTAGATATTGTCATTATAGTGTTATTTTGTTGTTCAGTAACCAAGAGACGCATTACTCTATTTTTCATAATACAAACTCTATTTTCACATCTCTGTTTGAGTGTATTTTGAAGTAACAACGTGTTATTCCGAAGCTATGTAGAGGGCCCCTGTGTAGCTGAGGTCCTTCTTTTTTTTGTATAGTTTTCATGTATATTTTCTCTCATTCAAATTGTATATTTCTCATGTTTTTCTTATGATCTTAATCCTTCTAACCTTGTATATGTTTTTGCAGCTTGTCATATTTCTTACTAACATTCATAGGTGCATTTCAGAATAGGTCTTTAAGTTTTGTTATGCTCAAGCTTCTTAGTGTAATTTTTGCATCAAGTGGTGTTATTTAGACTTACTTCCTCTGCTGAAACTCAGTTTTCAATTTCAGTTGTTTATGCTTTTACTTTGTGAGATTTGTTTACTATTCAAGATAGTTTAGATGTCAGTTCTTTCATGCTATATGATGATATTTCCAGAGCCTTTAGCTTAACCCCGTTTTAGAAGTTAATTGGTGAAATATTGTGATTATAGATGAAGTAATTGGCTTTGCTTTCATTATTGTGCAATTAGATAATTTAGATGTCATTTGTTTCATGATATATGATGATGTTTCCGGAGCCTTTAGCTTAACCCCATTTTAGAAGTTAATTGTTGAAAATTGTGATTATAGATGAAGTAATTGGCTTTGCTTTCATTAATGTGCAATTAGATAATTTAGATGTCATTTCTTTCATGCCATATGATGATATTTCCAGAGCCTTTAGCTTAAACCTGTTTTAGAAGTTAATTGGCGAAATGTTGTGATTACGGATGAAATCATTGACTAATCATTAGTTTCCAGTTTCTTTACTTTTTGGTTTAAGTTGCAATAGTTTATTAGATTTCAATTTTCAATTAGAATGAGCAGCAGAGATAGTAATCTCATTTTCAGTACTTCATTTCTAGTTTGGTTTATATAGCTGCATATTCACACTCTCATTCAAGTTCTGATTTTGTAGACATCATGTTTTAAGATCTCCTAAGTTCAAAGTTTGGAAATTATCACAAGAAGCAAGAGGATAAACCTTGTCTTCAACTCTACATCCACACTTGATCTTTAAAAAGTATTCTTAAACTTTTTCTTTAATAACATATTAGTATTTCCATTGCATTAAACCACTTTAGGATACCAAAAGAACAAAACCCCAAAACGAGATAAAACTGAAAACAGTGAGGTAAGAAAAGGGTTGTCTAGCACATACAGTGCACTACACTTCATCGGTTTACGACTCCTCGATTGATAACTTATGTTAGGGTATCAAGCCAATTAATTGTTTTACCTAGCAGTGTTGAGGCACCCCCATAGGTGGGGTCAAGACATCTCTGTATGTTAGTGTACAATGTTGGCCACACACGTTTTTCTGTAGAGAGGCCCCATGTTGAGGTTATGCTGGTCATTATGACCTTCCTTTCACCTTTTAACCAAACCATGGAAAGGAAACATTTTTCAATCTAATATATTATCATTCATCACTTTTTTTTAACATAAAGGAGATTGTCATATTTGCAACTACCTTTGGTACACTCTAGAGTTAACCTCCTAGTAACAATGGTAGTACAAAGACAAGAATAAAAAATAGCATGATGTTATGACATATAACATTTCCCTAGAAGAAAATCATAAACTTCAAGTGGGAAAAATCAAATAATACCTCATCTTTGAAGGGCTTTATGCCATAGGATAGGTGGTGTTCCAAGTTGAGACAAATGTATCATCCATGGATCAACCAATCAATGGTGCATGGTTACGGGTGTAGCACTATTGCTAAATTAAATATCTTGATGACCTTGATCAAGATCAATTTAATTTGGCTTCAATTATTAATGATGAAATGTAGTTGGTGTAGGAATATACAGGGTAAGTTCCTCAGAAAGAACACCAAAAGGACACCGCTCACAAACAGATCACAGATCAATACACCAGTATTTTGACATGGTTAAACCCCTCAGAGAGGGAAACAGTCCACGGCCTGCGCCAACGTGGCTACTACAGGCAATTTATTAATAAAAGAATGAAAATTTACATAAGCTTCTCTCATGCACGGTTAACCTACAAATGACCCTCCATGCGCTTTAAAAAGAATTCATGGACCAATTGGGTGTCAAGCCACGGATCAAGTGTCGGAAATACCGAGGAGAGAATGAGCCGTCGGATCACTACATATCGTGACCGTCGGATTGTAAGTTACAAAATGTACAATGGTAAAGAAACACACTTTACCTAACTCTATAC
>APFE030809831.1:3231-61357 GCA_000404065.3 Pinus taeda
TCTTGTTGGACCCTGGGAGGAGCTTGTACAGCGTCAAGGCAAAGGTTGTAAGGTTCTTCTCCTTTTGAATTACTACAATCAAGCTCATTTTTCTCAACAAGTATCTTATGTTATTTGTTCCATGGACTCCTTGACTTTCATGTTAAATATGTTTTATAATATTGGATATTCAGGTGCTATTTAATCGTTTGCCTTGTTTATGCTTGCAGGTTTGCGACAAAGGAACTTACTTGGATCAAAGGAGTGAAGGCATCTCCAAACTTGCGTTGGACATGAGGTAGGCCTTAAAACACATTTGTTTTCCATTATTTATAAAGCGCATTTAGAGAAAGATAGTGTCTGGTTGGTTTGTTTGTCATTAGGTCTTCATTAGATTCTAGGAAGGTCTATCTTGTTCACAAGATCGACTCATTTCGCGTGACAGTAGCCAAATCCTAGAAAAGTCAATTCTACCTAATTTCCTGCGAGAATCTCGCCCAGGTATAGGGGCCCACACAAGTAGTATGATCTGGTGGCTCCCTCAACTGCAGAGTATGAGTAGGAATGTGGCAGTGATCGAACCCCTACAGCTAGATCTGAATGGCGGATCAGATTGTGGTGACTGCTACTGAACCCAACATCTGGATCTAAATGGTTGAAATGATTATTGTGGCTATGACAGAACCCCACCTACTAGATTTTATCTGGAAAAGATGGCGCGTGATCTAGAGAGAGACTCAGGAACTATGGTCTCAAGGAGTGTCAGGTGCTACATATCGCAATATACATAAGGGTCTTACAGTAGTACTCAACCCAATGTTTTAGGGCACTAACCAAGGAGGATCAACCATACCCTTAGCCGTACAACCCGACTACCCTATCGTATGCATGAGTGATCTCCCCGAGTGCTATTCTTGGTGTACTCTATCAACAAGACAACTGACAGTTTATCTATGGTGAGGTTTCAAGAGAGCCTAGGGGGCTTCCAATATACCAAGAGGGTACTTGGAAGACATTCCATGCACGGTTCTGTCTAATGTGCTACTACTCGAAGGGGTACCCACAGAGGTTACAAGGGAGTCCAAAAAGAGTGACCACCTCTTGTATTTCCTACATGCATGCCTCCCCAAATCCGCAGGTTTATGCACTCAATGATAGATCACATGGTTTAAAGATGTCGGAACACATCTCTAGCCAATTTTTTTTGTTGCTAAAAAAGGAAATCCCAACAGCCCTAGAAAGTGCTCTAATACCACTTGTTATACTCTTATCCTACAAGAAGATACCATCATACCAAATATGCGAAGGAATATACCCAGAACACAGAACAATAAGAAATAATAGCAAGTATTTTATTATTCAGAAAGGAAAACAATGTTCACTTGCCTCTTCAAGGGGGCAACCTCCAATAGAGTTGGGCTCAATTACAAAAATAATACATGATCCTCCTCAAGGGGAATCTCTGTCCTTTATATAGGATTCATATATGCAATATCATGGGTCAATAACATGGTTCTTATTAATACCATCTATCTAATACCATGGCCCATTTGCAACTAAATATGGTCCCTTCTTTAAATGTGGGTCAACCACTTACAATTATTAATATGGGCTTTATTGACTCGTTACTTAACTATAACTGTGACTCGATCCTATTTACATAAATAAGGGGGTTAGGGTTGGACCCTGACATGCTTTGTCCTTTGTTCTATGGTTTACTGGCGCCTTTACCTTGCTCCAGATTTGCATATCCATCATCATCAACAATCTTAAGAGCTATAGAGGGAAGTTTGATCCACTCTATAGCCTTTGCTTCTATGTGATTGATGCAAGAAAGAGACATTGGTTTTGTGTGTTTGGCTAGTTAGATTAGTCAACACTTAGAGTGTTAAGCCTACATATATTTTGCTTGCATCTCACAAGCTTACCTACCTTGGTTGATGATTTATGTTAATCAAATTATAAGGCTATGATTGACTCAAAAATTGAAAGGTGTCCTCCATCAACCTCATGAAGGTTGTGGGGGCATTCATCAACTTGAAAGACATGACTAGCCATTCTAAAAGGCCCTCTTTGTATTTTAAGGTTGTCCTGCACACATTGGAGGGTTCAATCAATACTCGATGATAACTAGACTTCAAGTCAATCTTGTTGAAATATTTGGCCATATGTGGTCCAGAAGGACATCAATTCATGGTATTGGATGCCTATTCTAGAGAGTGATCTTATGAGATCCTGATAGCTAATAAAGAGTCTCCAAGTCCCATCCTTCTTCTGTACCAACACGATCAAGCTCCCACAAATTGATGAACTTGGCCTGATGTGCCCTTTCTGTAACAACCCCTGAATCTACCTCTTGATTTGATCATTCTCTAGAGAAGAGTGTCTATAGATTGGTCCATTGGGTAGCGGCATTCCTGGGGTCATATCGTTGGAGTTCTTTTCCTGACAATGTAGAGGTACCCTTGCAGGTGAGGTGAATATGTGCTTATACTCGTCCAAAACCTTGTCCATTTGTTGCTTCCATGTGGAGAAGACCTGTTTAGAGGTCATGGCCACAATATTCTTCTTGGCCTAAGAGAAAATAATAAGGAAAAAAAATTTCCTCATTTGGGAAATTATCTTACTACATTTCCTTTCAATGATAAAAGAAATGGTGGTAGGTGGTCATACTTCTGAGATCCTATACAACTTATTTCCCAAAGTCATAATAATAGTGCGAGGCCTAGACTCATATATAGCATGCCACTTCCACAAGTATGGTTGGGCTAATAAAACATCACAAACTTCAAGAGGGGCAACATCACAAAATACCTCTTCTATGAAGGCCTTGATGTTGTAGGGAAGGTAATGATATTCGCTGATGTGGAGATCTTGCCCTTGATTTAGCCACTTGATGGTGTACACCTGTGGGTGTGGTGTGGTCAGTAGGCCCATTTGCTTCATGATATTTTCTAAAATGAGGTTCTTTTGGTTCCCATAGTTGACAATTAAATATAGTAGAGAACCCTTCACCCACATTTGTGAGTTGAAGAGCAGATCCCCCATCTCTAGATCTTTGGGCACATCCTTCTTGATCTTGGTGGTGGAAATAGTTGCACTAGGTCTTGCATCGATAATTCTCTTCCCTTTGTCATTCCCCTTGTAAGATTTTGTCTCATGGTCGGAACATGCATCTGATTCGAAAGCCTTCAACTCAACCACTAATTAATACTTAGCTCGACACTCACTTGTGTTGTGAGTGGGGCTCTTATGGAATTCACACCATTTCCTTGTGTCCTTTCTTGTCTTTGTGGTGTTTTTCTTTGGTTGCAGCTTTTGCAAGTTTTCCTGGGTCACCCAGAACATGCTTTGTCCTTTGTTCTGTGGTGTGGGGGTACCTTTACCTTGCTTCAGATTCGCAGATCCAAAGTCACGCTTATGTTTAAAAGTTTGCTCTATATTGAGAGCATATAGATAGGCGACGCTCAGTGAGGAGAGGTCTATGAATTCCATCTCATTTTGGATGTAATTGTGTAGACAACTAGTATACTTGAGTACCAAATTCCGCTCGTAATCCTTGATACCTAGCTAAGTGCGGAGGGTATGGAAAAAATTTGTGAACTCCGATACATATGGTCCCTTCCCTGCCATAGTGTGGTCCACTTTATGTATTTATCTCCATAGCTCCTTATAGGGTAACATTGTTCTCTCATGGTGTCTCAGAAAGAATTCCAAGTGGGTGAGGCTGAAAACATTGAGGATTCCCTCTGGTCCTTTTGTTCAAAGTGGGTTTCCTACCAGCCCTTGACATGTGGGGTGACTTTGAGGAGTGAAAAAGTAATATTTTCCCAATTGGAAAAGTAATGAACTGAAATATATCCTTCCAAAATATTTAACCATCTATCTACGACATATCCATCTATCTGTCCTTCAAATATGTGAATGAAAGTTAAATTTTACATTAAAAGGAGTGGTACCTCCAAAGTGGTTGCTGGATGAAGATGCGTCCCCTGTGGGTAGACACCGAAGGATCTGGGCATATTTATCCATCATCGCATTCCTTTTTCACTCGATGGCTTCCTCAAGGAATATTTTGAAAGTATCTCGTGTCCCCTCATATTTATTTTATTCTTACATGGGAGGTCATGAGGGTTTGCGAGGCTGGTCTAGCAAAAGTTCAACTAGATAGAGCCCTAACTCATAAAATGACCTCGTTGGGGATATGCAAAGAAAAATAGAGAAAGAGAAGAATACTATGACACCACTGATCTAGAATTATGAAGGAACACAAAAAAATATGAATATACACATAAACACAAATATACAACAACAATTTCGTTTCATTTCATTAATATCAAAGAACTGAAATATGCTTACATATAGAAATAGTAATAAACTAGCGATGTGGCGGCTACATGCCTCCAAAATGTGTCACAATTAGGCTCAAATGCCTATTTATTATTGGGAAAAAATGGAAAACCCTAAACATCCAAAAACTTAACCATAGGAGATGAAGCGCCAAAACTATGGGCCCCATTTAGGTAAATTGGTACATCAAATTACCAGGGTCATAACTATGGAATACGATCCTCGTTTGGCTATCATATTACCTCGTTTCAGATATTTTGAAGAGGAGGTAGAAAAAAATCTTCTAAACTAGATTGGGGCTTTTCTGGTCTCTTAGTTTTCCCTAAAAATGTCTTTTATTCTCTCAAAACTGTTCCAAAAGTTTAGGATCCGAAAAAGTGCCAAAAATAGTAAGATGTGATACAATTAAGGAAAATAAAAAGAAACAATGATTGGGGTCTGACTGGAATAGGAGGGTGGCCACCAATATCCACTTAGATAAACTATATTCTTGAATGGGTGCCTCTATGACTAGGCTGATTTTACTAGGAGTAGGGTTTACTTGCCTTCTTTGGAGAAAAAAATTCAAATTTTGTTTCAAATTTTCTCTTTTGAAAAGGGCGTGGAGAATATGCTTTAAAAATTTTCTTTCGACACTAGCATAAGGAAAATGATTTACATTTATAACTAAGGGCTAAAATACTAATTATGAAGACCAACCATAGCTACAAAATTCGACACTCCATCTTAGATAGGGAGGTATTCATAAGAACTGTCTAGATGTTCTCATGTTGACAAATTTCTTTAAGAAAATGTTCTGAAAATTCATCAATATCAACACCTGGATCCAAGTACCATAATCTAGTCAACAATTGTGAGACATGGTAAATCAATAGCACCTACCAAGTACCATAATCGAGTCACAACTATGAAACATGGTAAATCATTAACATCAACTAGTCACCCTGCTTCTGGTCACTGTCATTGACCCATGGTGTACTAGGTAGTCCTAGTTCACCATCATCATGGTTAATGTCTAACTCATGGTGAAAACCTACGAAAACAATATATCCAATTGAGTAATCTAGTCAAAATTTCAAAGGCTTAATTCTAGGCCATGATGCTAAAAGAGCTCATTCACCTATCTGAAGAGTAATTTAAGCCTTTTGGTAAATGACGCACACTCAAGTGAGTGATTTTGTGTCTCTACAACCATTCTCACCAGTTTCGGTCAACATACTTGACACAAGAAGAATGATTGGTCTCTACTAAACCTTTCTCTCTAATCTAGTCTACATACATGATTTACAAAGAATGACATTCATGTTGCATACCATTTTCCCCTAATCTGTTAAACATACTTGACACAAGGAGAATGTCGGTTCATGATTCTATTTATAATCTAGACCATTTTTCATAATCATGGTTAGCTTGGCCTAGGAAAATGATTATCCTTGATGCGGCAATTTCATTACTTTGTCCTACTAAGAGAGGCAAGATCAATTACTCCAATCTTGTGCTCAAAGTATACAAACTTCATCCTAGGATAATTTTATTGATTCTAGAATAGTACTGGATCTACATTTCTCCCTTATGTATCATGTCTTATCATTAAAGCTCACTATGATTAGACCTATCATTAAGTTCATCATGTGCACTTGATCTAGAATCTTGCAAGTAGCCTCTAAATCCATACTGCTCTCAATTTTCCAACCAAGTTGAGAGATACTCTGCCTTTGTAGTACTAAGTGTGAAACAATTTTGCTTCCTACTCATTAATGAAATCATAATAGAATCCAAACTGATGTAATATCTTGATGAACTATTTCTATCTTGTGCACTCTCTACCAAATTTGAATTTGTGAATCCCTATAGTTGTACTTCGTTGTTTGAAGAATATCTAAAATAATAACTAATTGTGTTGTGACCAACTATACCATGTTTGTACTTCAACACATGATAAGTGAAATGGCTTGGATCAATTGATTTACTTTCTTCACTGGTGTTGGGATGGGATCCCCTAGGGTTAGCTTTGGGGCAAAATCCTAAGTTTTGATGTAAAAATATGAAAATTCTCCACAAATTGTGGTTGTAGAGCGTGTAGCTAGTTAGGACTCAAAAAGGGTTTTACCTTCCTTTATGTAAGCTTGAGTCAGTTTTTAAAAGATCTATGGGATTGTATAAATAGGTTTGTCTTAGAGATTCTAAGGTAGCAATCAAAGTTTTTCTATGGGTGTGAGCGAGGAAGTCCAGTGTAGAGATATAAGTCTTAGAGGAGGAAAAGGCTCTACAATTGAGTGCGCAGAGGCCTAGACTAGTGTTTGCAGCTGAGTGCACGGACCCCTCAGTTGAGTGTGCGTGGAAGTATTGAGCCTCTAAACATACACTGAAGATAAATAAAGAATATTGTTCAAAAAATTCTTATGTTTTATCTCTTTACTTATGTTATGCATGATTGAGATATATGCAGTGATGGAATGATGTCTTTATAAAATAATGATGTATTGATGTGCGAATTTACTTGATCTGTCTTATTATTTGAATGCAATTAATGTTAAGTGTTTACATAAAGATCATAACATGTTCTGTTAAAGTTATCAAACATTTAGGTAATCCTGAGTGAATACTAATCTAAGAGTAATCTATGGTGCACGTAAGTAGCTAACTCGCCTGTTCAAGGTCCACAATAGTTAGTCATAGACCTTCGCGGAGGTCTAGAGGCTGATTAAAGGAAGTTACAGAGACAAGCCATAAGGGCTTATAGATATGTGTGAATGTAAATCTAGGTTTTAGAAGGACATCACATTGATATTTGGTTGCGGAAACTTCGTTCTAGCATCACCATATACTGCTTTGGGTGAGACTTCAGTCCACGCACCATGGATTGATGTCGAAAGGGCCAGTAGTGTATGGATTTGTTTGGTGCAACTAACTCTGAACCTAGGTCAAGACCCCCTAAGCCAAAAAATGGTTATGTTGTTGGCATCGGGATCTACATAAAGAGATGTGTGATGTCACAGCACCGAAATCCAACCAAGAAGGAAATTGAGAAGTCATTGGAGAAAAGATCCATGAATTCAGAGCACAGGAAAACAATAATCTGTGCCTGACAAAAGAAAAGTGGTTGGACATATATTTATACATAGAAATACATGAAATATTGTTTTACACCTTCCCAATCAAACCATACGAGTAGATATCTAAATTGGTAGATGACCAAGGAAGGTGGAAGCTTGGTGGTACAACAATGTGGGCTCCAGAGCTAGTGCAGAGGTTGGAAACTTCTGAAGGTAATATCACACACATTGCTAACCATTAGATCAATTGAGTTATAGGAGGATTTGTTACAGATTTCATGGTTGACACCTCAGTCAGTTACAATGAAGCAGAGTGACATTTCTTCAAATGACTGTGAGGTAAGTATCTAAGATATTTGAACACTTGGACTAAGATGTTTTTGTGTGAGAAATGAGTTATTCCACTACCTTGATGTTTGGAGCTACAAGAAGTGGGAAGGTCTTCAAGGATAGGGGAATAACAAGCCCTAAATATAGCCCATTGATTGAACCTCCTGCGAGTGATGATGAGGGAGCAGCACAGGCTTCACCGCAGAGCACTATCTAGTTTATAAGACAGGGTTTTCTACGAATACCTCATCCATCGACACTGCCTCCACCTTCACCTCCATAACAAACACCTTCACCCACACCGCCACCACTTGTTCCACCAGTCAACATGTCGAATACAATGAAGTTAATAGTTTTCAAGGGCTTAGGAAGTGAGGATCCAGATTAGTTTCGGTTTGTTGTGAAGGTTATTGGACAACACAAAAAATTACAGATGATAATATAAATAAGGCACAGTTGGTTACCACTTTGCAAGAATGTGCGCTTACACGGTATGTTAAGTACTTCACTGATAATCTATTGACAACATTAGAAGATACTCAGATCGCTTTGAACAAAGAATTATGTAAGCCTAAGTATGCCTTGCAATCGATAATTGGATTTAAGGAAATCATGACAAGGCCCAGTGAAACACCATGGGAGCTAGATCAAAGATTGAAGTGCAAGATCCATGAAGCTAATATGAATCTCACAGATAGTCAACACCTTGATTGGTTTATAGCCATGCTCCTACCCCACCTAAGGATTTCATTATCACAGCAAAAGATTGGAACTCAGGTGGAAGCTCTGGCAATTGCAATGAGATTACATGAGACACCTATTCAGGATGCATATTTGGGAGCCAACAAATTCACTCATAGTTGCAGAACCTCTATTCTGTGTTGCAAAGCTTGAAAAAAGAAAAAGAGGCCATGACAAAGGTGAAAAAAAAATTCTAGTGACTCAAGTGTAAGAGCCAAGGGCATGATATGGATCATTGCCCTATCTTTGTGAATTATACAATAGGAGGGGGGTTGATGCCCGTCAGGTAGGAAGCTCTACTAGGACCAAGTGCGGGACGCACGCTATGGTGCGCTATCTATTAGGTGGTAGGAAAACATGTAATGGATATTTGTCATTTGCTGCAAAATTTTGTACAGACACCACAAAAATTGTTCTATGATTTCTACAAACCAGTGGGCAACGATGAACACCACTGCCATACCTATGAACTAATGATGGAGAGGATGCCTACATATCAAACGCAAGGATAAACTCAGCCTCTAGATCAAGGTGTTGGGGGAATGCATGGAAGATATCAAGGGCATGGGCGAGGCCGATGAGGAGAAAGTCCTAGTAGGGGTCATGGGTAGGTCATTTTCTACAACTATGGAACCCCAGGACACTATGCATGGGAGTGTAATAATTAGACACACCCGTCATGTCAATAATGTAGTTAATTTGACCATACAATCGAAGAATGTCCTATGCTGATGACCAAGATGTAGGAGAAGAAGGTGCAGCCTCAACGTCCTACCCAAAACTTACAAATGATGAGGGTCAAGCCCTACGAAGAGGACTCAAATGTGAATATCATACAATGAAGTGGGATCAAGACTGGTGACGATAAGGGAAAACAACCTAAAGAAGGTGGATGGGTCCACAAGGCCCTAGAAAAGGAGTCTAGTTTCTATTTGGAGCAAGCAAGCAAAACATTTATGAAAGAAAATAAAATATTTGCTCAAGCCTCTGCCTCGAGGAGCCAGAACGAACTGCCAAACAATAGCGTGCCTACAGAGGTTGACCCTATGTGCTTACCACCTTCTTGGAAACTTCTATGAAAATATTGCATGATAGCAGGGCTGTGAAAGAGCTACAAGAGTTGATAAACAAGTGTTTCAATAAGGATAATGATCCCGATGGACCCCGCGTAGTCAAAAATATTGGTAAGCATAAGGTGAGAATAGGGCACGAGAAGAGGTTTACCACACAAATTGGAGACTATGAGATGGAAAAAATTATTTTGGATTTCGGGTCTAACACGAACGTATTTCCTAAACAAACTCGGGAGATAATGGGGAGACCTGAACTACAGTGGTCTTCGATTCAACTGAGGATGGAGAACCAACAAAATATTATCCCCATGGGACAACTACAGGGAGATACCGTAGATACAGAAGGTGTGAGTGCGTTGGCTGATTTTGAAGTAATAAAAATTGTTGATGACAACAATCCATACCCCACTCTCCACAGAATAGATAGGGATATTGATATGAATGGGGCCATCATGTTGAAGTGGACAATGTCATTTTAAATAAAATTGCTTTGTGTTGTAGTACCATTTGACCCTACATAAGGAATGCACTATACTGAACTGGTCCGCAACTATGAGGAAAGTGATGACAATCTGGATCAAATTTACAAAATTAGGGCACGAGATCAAGATTGTTTCAATGCAAAGGCTGATGGATGGATTGCACGGGACCACGAAAGTTCTTGTACCTTAGATATAGATGAAGAGTTGGAACATTGGCAAAACAGGTTGCACGAAGTAATCACACTACGCTACAACAGGATGAACAAATCGCTACACCGTACGTCATCGGAGGTAATAAATTTACCTTATTATGATGGTTTAACTGATGTAGATAAATTTTTGGATTCTTTTGAAAGATAATTTCTAGAGGATCACCGCTTTCAGGTGCTGGATTTGGCACTGTGCACTACGCCGCTTGGTGGTGGGGTATGCATAAAAACAACTTTGATGAGGAGCGATTACATGAGCATGATGAGGATACAATTTGGTCATCCTAAAGTATGGTTAACTGAGAAATATGATGGGAGAAATGATCCGCGTGATCATTTGGAAAAATGGACTAAAATGTATGGAACAGAGATGGAGCTAGAATAGGTGCATTTATTTTGTCACACTCTAGATATAATCCCTGTGAATTGGTATTTGGAAACAGAGCTTTGCCATGGCACCGTGGAGTGGGATATATTGAGAGAAGGATTCTTGATGACCTTTAGCTTTGAAGATGGGTTCAAAATAATTAATGAGGCATTGTAGGAGGTTAAGGCACTGATCTTTTGAATTCCACAGGATCCTTTGGAATTGGTTCAACCAGATTGGAGCACCCAACTATGCCATGCACTACAATGCTATAATATGACTACTGAAGGGGAATATGAGCATCCAAGAAATATCAATGTTCCAGAAGCAAAAGGCCACCGCGAGGTTGAAGGTCTGCAGATAGAGAACCTGTATATCACCATGCCACTAAAAACCAGGCAGGTAAAAATTGGTACTAAAGCGGAGCCTAATTTTAGAAAGATTAGATTATTGGGATGATGCCATAATGGATAAAGTTGTTGCGTTGCTCCGCGAGTACCAAGATCTTTCTCCTACAAATTTTTCAGACTTGAAAGGCATCATAGGAGATTTGGGAGTGATGAAAATAACTTTGAAACCAGACTTGAAGCCCATTAAGAAGAGGCCATATCGCCTTGATCCAAAATATAAGGAAAAGGTCCACTTGGAATTGGACAAGATGCCTGAGGCAGATATTATTGAACTAGTGGAGGAATTTGATTTGGTGAGCCCAATGGTAGTTCAAGAAAAGAAGCAGAAGGGAGAGCTAAGGATTTACATAGATCTAAGAAAGCTTAATGATGCCTACATTAATGATCCTTTCTTGACACCATTTACTGATGAGGTACCTGAAAATGTTGGAGGGTGGGAGGCCTACCCATTTACTGATGGGTTCTCTGGATACCATCATATCAAGATCGCTCCAGAAGACAGGAGTAAAAAAACCTTCCCGATGGAATGGGGGTGTTTTCAGTATACAGTGTTGCCCTTTGGTCTCAAGAATGCACCGACGATATTATCTCGTGTAGTCATAATGACGTTCATAGAGTTTATTCACAAATTATTGGAGATATATTTTAATGACTAGATAGTGTTTGGGTTGGGCAAGTGCCATGTAGCCAGTATGAAATTAATGTTTCATACCTGCCGAAGATATCAAATCGTGTTGAACATAAAGAAGTTGTTGTTTTGCATCCCCTTTGGGATCTTGCTGGGTCATGTGGTATGAAATCAAGGAATAATAGACCTTGCCAAGGTTATGGTAATAATCAATTTGGAAGCCCTGCAGAGTGTCAAATGGCTGCATGCAACAATGTGCCATACTGGATATTATCAAAAGTTCACCAAAGCTTATGCCCAGATTACCATGCACATGGCAAAGGTGCTGAACAAGGATGTTACATTCTATTCGAACAAAGAATGCCAGCACAGTATGGATGTATTGAAGGAAAATATTTTCACTACGCTGATCTTGGTCTTCTTGGACTAGAATAAAGAATTCCATGTGCACATTGTTGTGTCATGTATTATGCTAGGAGTAGTGCTGACACAAGCTGGTCAAGGAGAGATGGATCACCCTATAGGTTTTGCGAGTAGGAAATTTTCGAAGGATGAGAAGAACTACTCAATGATAGAGCATGAGGGATTGACTATGGATTAACTATGGTATATGCGCTCCAAACATTTTGACACTATCTATTGGGCAGACATTTCAAGATTTACACAAACCACTCCACCTTGAAGTACCTAGTCAATAAGCCTATGTTGGTGGGGGGGGGGGCGAGATGCGGGATGGTTGTTGTTGGTTCAAGAATATTATTTTGAGGTAATTTTCAATCTACAAAGGTTGAATATCGTACTTGATCATTTGTTACAAACTGAAATGGGGGAGGATCCTACTAATTTCAAGGAAGGGTTGCCCGATGTGCAACCCTTCATGGTTCTCTTATTAGACAATCACTTTGTAGATATTATCCATTTTTTTACTAGAGGTACAACTTCAAAAGGCTCCACTAGTTAGCAAAAGAAATAATTGGTAGTACGCGTGGCAGATTACTCAATAATCGTAGGAAATTTATACAAGATGGTTTCAAATGAGATAATGTAATGGTATGTGCTTGAGTTTGAATGAAACAGCATCCTTGAGGAGTCTCATCGAGGGGCTCGAGGAGGGAATTATGCAGGAAAGGCAATGATGCATAAGATACTATGTGCTGGGCTGTGGTGGCCTACATTACACAAGGATACCAAAGAATATTGTAGGGCATGTGATGCATGTCAAAGAACAAGTAGGCCATCATGAAGGGATGAGATGCCTCGGAACGGTTAGGTGTCATTACAACCATTTGAGAAATGGGCTATTGACTTTGTAGGACCAATACAACCCCACGGTAATAAAGCAGCTGTGCATTATATCATCACCATGATAGAATATATGACCAGATGGGCAGAGGCAAAACCTGTGAAGGATTGTACATAAGCAACAACCGCTAAATTATTATTTGAATATGTGTTGACTAGGTTTGGCTGCCCAAAATTGTTGATGAGTGATCATGGTACACACTTCCTCAATGAAATGATCAATGTGCTAACAGAATAATTTCAAGTTTATCATCAGAAGAGTATGCCATATCATCCCCAGGCTAATGGAACAATGGAGGCCTTCAATAATATATTAAAGAATGGAATGATAAATATTTGCAACATGTAGTGAAATGATTGTGACATGCACGTACTGGAAGTATTATGGGCGTACACGACTACTTGCAAAAAAGTAATAGGTCAGACACATTTACAGTTGGTATATGACATACAAGTTGTGGTGCCTATGGAATATATCATGCCTAGTCTATGCATAGCAACCTTCATAGGGATGTAGGACTGCGAAGCATTGGAATAATGGATCATGAAGTTGATGGAGATCGAAGAAGGTAGATTCTTGGTTAGATTTCATCAGCAAGTACAAAAGGAACATGATACTTCATGGCATGATCGACACATCAAATTGCGCACATTCAAGGTAAATGACTTGGTTTTATTATATGATATTAAGTTCACTAAATTTCTAGGAAAGTTTCAGATGCACTGGTTGGGATAATATGTCATCAAAGAAATCACAGATGGGGGTGTGGTTCAGCTTGGAAAGCTGAATGGAGAACCTTCCCCAGGAAATGTGAATGGGATCCGATTGAAGCCATATGTAGGTGATCTAGCTTAATGACTACATGATGGCAGGATAGTGTTAGTGCTCCATGAAGTTGTAAGGGAGCATGAGACTATAAACTAGATTGCCCAGTTTTGGGAGCTACGTGACAGAGGAGCTGCATGAAAAAGGGTGATGTCACAGTCCCATAAGTGGCACGAAGTGAGATGTGCTATGGAGGGAGATGCCACGTAGCGTAGCCAACAAGTGACTATTAGAGTCACTGTTCATGATTTGACAGCCAGGAGATGGTTAAGAGGAGTAGGTGAGTGACATTTAAGGTTGAAATATTTAAAGATCTATCGCCAATTCAGCATTAATGGATGGATTTTGGAGGGAATGGTCAAATTTGAATTCAAAATTCCCTATAAATTACACGTGGCTGTCCAACAAAGAACACTTTGCATCCTTCGAATTTTTGTGCTTTGTTGTCTGTTTCTCATGAAAAACAAGTTTTTCAAGGATTTGGTCTCAAGATCTGTGTTTGATAGTCTACCAGAGGACACCCAGTACTTTATTTGTAGCACTATGTCAGGACTAGGAGAGACTGCAAGCACCAGAGGAACTGTTGCCTCTGAGAAATAGGCCCCAAAAGTAGTGAGCATGGACGGTTTGACTCATATGCCTATGGCATTGAGGTTGCCTAGGCTAAAGCCTACACCAGTACATGAGACCCCCAAGCCAAAGAAAGAAAAGAAGAAGAGGCCAATGCTAGTGCGTGAGTCACCTAGAAATCACTCTAGTACTCAGGCACATAAGAAGGACAAGCAACCTGAGAAGGTTGTAGACTTGGAGACCGAAGAGGGTGCCAAAGATATAGATGCTAAGGGTGTGGAGCCCATCTCCAAGTTGTCAAAGTATCTCCCTCCATGCAAAGGAAAGGTGAAGGTCACCAAGGAGTGATACACTGAGAAATTTGGCATTCACATGCCCCTGTTGCTAGAAAAGATAACCTTTGAAGGTCTACACCTAGCGAAGGTTCCCCTTTTAAAGATGGAGGACTGGGACTTGGCTAACCATGAGAGGTTCCCCCACCTTGCAATGAATAATTACATGAAAAGCATGTTTACAAAGAATCCAGTGTCACTGAGTTGAAGTTAGTTGAGTCAATTCACGAAGTAAATCAATTGGCATTGTTGAAGCTGATGTGGGTGCCCCACTATCACAACTCCAACATCAATATCATTTGTATAAAGTAACTACTAACTCTGGTGCATGATGGTTGTTTATGGCTTGGGGCACCTATCCCCATCATAAACATTCTTATCCACCGAATCACATTCTTGCCAACAAAAGGCTTAAATCTAGCGAAGGAGTTTGGCAGAAAGACAAACGAGCAGGACTTGGCAAAGAAGATGAAGAAGAAATTTGAGTTTGTCAAGAAGCCGCACGGGTACTCCATAACATCCATCATCAATGCCGAGGTGAAAATTCCCACGCAGATACTAGCTGGCAAGTTCATGAGGAAGTGTTGCGCGAATGAGGTTCTGACAGCTATTGTCTCGTGAGCTGCACAATGCAGAGAGCGCGTGTAGTTTAACTGGTTGCACTATCAATGTAGCGAGTTCCTTGTGAATTTTTGCGAGGCTCAAGATGGGAGCAAGACCTTCCACTATGCATGGTTGTGACTCTCTATTGTGCTCATTACTTGGGAGCTATCAAAGGACAGTCAACTCCCTCCATTGGAGGTAGGATTTCCCAAGGTTTCCCAGTTTGCCTCCCTTTGGGCCACGCAAGACCCCGCGAGGGTCGTAGAAACAAAAGTTTTCTAGGTTTTGATGGAGTCGAGCATTCACATGGCCATCAACCAGTGGCCATGGTTTTCCCCGACTATGTATGCATGGTTGTTAGAGTACGTGGAGTTCAAGGCCGACTTCCACCTTGTGTATATTAGGGTGTGGAAGGATCTAGAGCAAAAGTGGTTTGACCTACCATATCTTGCCATGGATGATGGGATTGAGGAAGTCATCAAGTGGTGGCTAGCAAATTGGCACTCTCCATTTGACCTAGCCACAGGTACCATCAAAGCTGCAGGGAGTTCCACCAAGAAGGAGAAGAAGGAGGTATTTAAACAAGCGGTCCACAAGTTGGTTGCGCAGCAAAGGAAGGAGGCCAAGGAGAAGGCCCGATTAGAAAAAGAGCATGTTGCAAAGCAGTAGGCTGAACAAGAGCAACACGATTCTGAGCGAACTAGTAAATCCCGTTTGCCCCAAACTGATGAAGAAGAGAAGTTAGCGGAGGGCAGTGGTGGAGGCGGTGATTGTTACAGACATATTTGGGCACTATGACCCCAATATTTTATGTCCATAAACCAAGGGCTTCTAAGTCCCTAAAAGTGTTGTTTCATCCCCTAAAGGAACAAGGTCAACTGATTACATCATCTCCCAGAAGTTGTCCATGAAAAACTACTCAGAACTAGTCAAAACTGGATCATCTCACTTGCTCCATGGTCAAAGTGTGATGCATCCCACCTTATGCACACGGGGGGTGAAATGCATACTGAAAATCCCTTCTATGGCGTGCGATGGGTGAGAGTAGACAAATGGCAGAGATAGTTTGCAAGGTGGATGATCATGGAATCTTCCATAAACTTCTCCTGTGTCACTTGCCTCTCTGAATTCGCCTAGGGATGAGTAAGAGATCATGAAATCTCTAAGTGGAACTGAGAACTATTAGAGAAATGACACTAATCAAAAAACCAGAAGCTAACTCACCCACCTACAAACATCTATATATGGATCCCTCATCCTAGAGATCCAGAGACGGGAATTTTGCATCTTGTAAGTGTTGTTGGTTTCTTTGTGGAACATCATAGTGTTGGGTGATCTAGCTTTCCATGAGGTGAAGAAGGGATTTCATGCTATGAGGATGGCACTGGGTTAGATAAATGGGTTATAATCCTCCCTTCTACTACTTCTATCAATAAAGCTATTTGAGTTTTCCTCCATATTCTTGTATGTCTTTAAATATTGAATTGATATATGCATTTGTATGGTCAATATATATCTGATCCTATATTGTTTATTATTATAGATCTCTATGCTTTGATGGTATTACATTGCTTTGACTCTACAGGTGTTCTTTGAAGCAGGACAAGTGAGGAAGGAGTGGCAAAGATCTATCAAAGGGGAGAGGAAACAAGCAGGGAGCCAAGCAGAAGATTGAGGTTGGTACTCTCTGCTTCTCTCATCTATTTCTCATAAAGTAAAACTCAAGTAACTTTATTTTGTTTGTTTCTAAGATAGCTACCCATCTCAGTGGGACTAGCAGCTCTGAATGGACACTAGTTTTCCTGATAACAGTGATGAAGGATAGAGCACTCCATTCTGGGTCAAGATGTATAGAGAATAGCAGAAGGAGGGGTCCCGATAGAAGCCAAAGGCAACTAAGCCACCGCTGGATCCCATTACGCAGATAGAGGGTGATCTTGATGAGATTAGGGACAAAGTGTGCAACACCACCACTAAACTATTGCAAAAATTTGAACAATAACACCTGTAGTCATTAAGTACTATTCAGAAGGATTTGTGTGAACTACAGATCCATACATGCAGGATACATGTGGGAACAGGTCATGTGGGCACTACACAGATGAGCCTAGAAGCAGGGACAAGTCAGGTTGCAAAACTTGTCAGGTAAGTTGACCTTGGGACAGTCGCACTACCAAAGGGATCCCTGAGCATGAAATCGGCTGATGACAAGGCCATCATAAGCACTCTAAGGAATATCGGCCTCAACATTGCAGCTCTCCCCAAAAAATATCTCCACACACTATAGACTAGTGTGATAGCGAAATTGAGAGCGTGACAATAGAGTGTTCTCAGTCTAATCAGTGAGTTCAGGGTGAACAATGAACAAATGTTCACCGAGAAGACAAAGCCTATGAAAAAAAGAAATACAATTAGGGAGCAGAATGCCTAGTTGCAAATAGCAGTTGCAGAGGTGTGTCGAACAGTACCAAAGTTGCACAACCCTGAGGAAGTGCAACTAGAGGCCAAGATCAGGAAACTCGTTGTGGGTGTCCATGATGCTAAGGCAGAGGTGGCAATAGTTTAGTTTGAACTCAACATGAAAATCATAGAGATTGAGCTTAAGTCACAACTTTTGACGTCGCTAGATGTTAGGGAACAACGTGAAGCTATTGTCAAGGAGGGGATAGATACTCTTTATGATGTGGTTATTAACTACACAACTTTATTCGAATAGGCCATGGAGGTGGTGACGACCCTCTAGGAAGATCCCACCATGTATATTTTTAATACAGAGATCCGCGAACTCTAGCAAAAGTACGATGAGGTTAGCGTGATGACATGCACTATTTTTATAGCGCAGCACATCGCCAAAGTTACAATAAGCAAGGCAAATCCTTGCACAAGTGGAAGCAACATAGAAAAAAGAAGCAGTCCTTAAGGCCAGGTTGGGTCCTTGGTTGGATGATGCCTACCTGGTCTCAACCAACATATAGGAAAATTTGGTGACCTTGTAGCTTACACAATAGAAGATCAAGTGAGTCGGTGAAGGACCATCCACATAGAAGCTGGTGGAGCAAGTGAAGTAGGAAGCCACGCAAAGCGTGACTGAAGTAGCAATTGTGTAGGTGGATCTGGTGGATCTTCATAGCAAGATCACTACATCAACCAAGTGATTTGAGGGCGAGTCACGAAATTTGTGTTGGGGGCCTATTGGGATGGGGTCCCATGGGGTCACTTTTGGGTCAAAAGCCCAAGTTTTGATGTAAAAAGATGAAAAGTCTCTACAAATTTTGGTTGCAGAGCCTGTAGCTAGTTAAGAGTCAAAAATGGTTTTACCCTCCTTTATGTAAGATTGACTCAGTTTTTAAAATATCTACCCATGATCTGTGAACCATGGGACTATTTAAGTAAGTGTGTCTTATAGAGTCTAAGGCAAAAAACGAATTTTGCCTATGGGTATGAGCAAGGAATTCTAGCGCAAAGATAGAAGTATTAGAGGAAGAAAAGGCTCCGCAACTGAGTGTATTGAGGCCTAGAGTAGCGTACGCATTTGAGTGCACAAACTCCTGTAGCTAAATGCGCAGTGAAGTATTGACTTTGTGAACTTACAATAAAGGGCAATAAATCAGTTTATTGCAAAAATTCTTGTGTTTTATCTCTTTACTTCTGTTATGTATGATTATGATATATGTTGTGATGGAATGATGTATTTATAAAATAATGATGTATTGATGCATGAATTTACTTGATCCGTCTTATTATTTGAGAGCAAATAATGTTAAGTGATTACACAAATATCATAACTCGTTATGTTAAAGCTAACAGACACTTATGTACACCTGAGTGAATAGTGGTCTAAGAGTAACCTATGGTGTGCATAAGTACCTAATTCACCTATTCAAGGTTTGCAAAAAATATTCATAGACCTTTGCGAAGGTCTAACGAATAATTAAAGGAAATTATAGTGACAAGCCATAAGGTCTTAGAGATCTACGCGAAGGAAAATCTAGGTCATAGAAGGACATCACACTAATCTCTGGGTGTGGAAACCTAGTTCCATCATTACCCCATAATGCTTCGAGTGAGACTTTCATCTACATACCGTAGATTGATGCTGAAAGGGCTAGTAGTGTAGGGAATTGTTTAGCACAATTAACTCTGAACCTGGGTCATGACCCCCTAAGCCAGCAACTGGTTTGATTATTATTGCTACTTTGGATTACACTAACTAGAATCTCTTTGTAAAATACCTTCTATTGTGGCAATCATGGTTGCTTCCTTTGGCAATGCTACTTTATAATATTTGAGCTATTTAGCATGCCAATGTTAATTATAGTCTATCATCTCAACTTTGAGGCCAATTCCCTCGAAAGCTAAAAAAAGTCTCTCTAATTGATCCCTCTATCATAGAAGGAATTCTTTTTGCCACAACTGCTCCCTCTGACACATGATTCCTTCTACTTCCGTCAGAGACAAATCATATAGGGCAACCTTGATCCATAAGCCCAAAAATTCTTCTTTTTATCATACAAAACCTTCTTCAATCATGAGACTTCTTCTCAGTTACCTAAATTCCCCTAGGTAACTCTATGTAGACTTCTTCTTCTCCAAATACTCCATTGAGAAATATGATCTTTGTTTCCACCTAGTGAAATTTTCAAAGGAATGTTAATAGTTATAAGTTAAATGTACCTATCAATGGGACCAATAACTTTGTCATGATCCTCTCCATATTCTTGGGAGAACCTTCTATTCTCAACTCTTTCTTTGTACTTGTCTATGTTTTCATCTTTTTCATACTAAATCTTTTAGGTCCATTTGGAAGTCTTCATTACCTTCTCTTCAACACAATCAAGGTATAATTCAAGCTTGTTGATTTGCCTGATCCCTCTAATATTAGATCTCATTTAATATAATATCTATGAATGCACACTACTTATTTTTGGAAAGTCCTCTTGGTACATGCTTTGCTTCATTCTTCCAGAACTTCCATCTTCTACTAGAATCTAGGTAGCCTATACTATGTACCCTGCAATCCTCACTAGGAGGCCATTGAAGTACAATTAAAACTAGGAAAATGATATAAAGGCAAGAGTCTAACTGATAGTAAAAATAACAACAATAATAAAGGAAGAGAGATATAAGATGCTTATATTTTGATGATTGTAGGGAATGTCAAATCCCTCTTGATCTTAGCCTTCTTGCATCTATATTGCAATTTGATCAACCTTGAACTCATCATATTAATTATGTCATTCCTCCCTCGAAAAACATAGGTTTTATTCGTTGAAACATCAAGATATGTCTATTTGTATGGTTTTACCCTCAAACTATAGTATTTCAGTATCATTAAATATTAATCTAAGGTTTACAAACTCTAGTTTTACAGTACTCATTTTACACCCTTTGCAAGTCCAATATACTTTGTCATGTACAAATTCACCTTTCCATATCCAAATGTGCAATAGTCGTAGATTCCCAATTACTTAACAAAAAATTAAGAATATTCCAGACATGATAGGGGATATACTAATGACATGACATACCCATAGCATATGTGGCTACATCAATATTGCTGGAAATTCTAGTAAACATGTATTTTTGGCTAGATATTGATTTTTACCATACCAATTGAAGTAGCCTATCCTTTGTAATAAGAATGTATCCAGATATTAAAATGAATTATTTTCCTCAAGATATCATTGGTATTCAAACATCAAAGGTAGCTCAAACTCTTTTTCAATGTAAGATTGCCATATCCAAGGTGTATTTTTTTATAGTGACAATCATTCACTTCTTGATATGCAAGGATTATATTCCAGGATTGATAGGTCACATTATTTAGTAATTAACTACCCTATTCATAATCAACATATGTAATGTCAGATTCATGACAACCAATTTCACTAATACTTCGAAATCATTTTAATGACATCCTGCTTCTGAATGCAATATCTTCAAATAAAAACACATATTTGTTATATCACACAACACATGTTTAGGTCACATATTTTTGTTAGATAGCTCTGTATTTTATAGAAAAAAAATATTAATTGTGATACTATCATTACTTCTTAATATATCAAAAATATGATTCTTATATATGTTTAATCATGATTGAAGATCATTTCTAAAACTTATTATTGAACTTGGTGAAGGAACTTCCTTCATCATTCATATCCATTATAACTATCCCTGGCAATTACTTTAAGGATTATTTTATTGTAGTAGATTAAACCTTTGAAAATCTAATGATCTTATTGTGCATATCATAGTATTATTTAGTCACTCATAACACAATATCGATATATACTTTTGAACAAGAATATAAATTATCATTTCCTCTAGCTATGGTCTACAAGAGATTTGATCCAAATGAAATCACTATAGGTAAATATAGTGACGATACATACCTTTCATTCATGCATTAAATCCCAAACTTATAGCTCTATTGGTATCCTTATATGACTGTGCTCCCAGGCCTCATACTTTTCTTTTAACATATCATCATGGAAACAATATTCAAACATGGATATTTTAAACTTATTTGGTTTCTTCATCCTTCAGTTTCTTTAATCTAGAGATGACTCGAATTTTAAAAATTCATTACAATAATTATTCTTCCTCAAAATCTCACGAAAATATTTATTGAGGTATGATTGAAATATTTTGAAAGAGAGGTGAAATCATTTTTTATTTATCTATATGACCTTGCATGTGAGGTCTAATCTTATGCTGGGACTTTTCGATCTTCTTAAGGGCATCCTGAGGCCTTCTATAGCAAGTTTGAGGGCCTTCATAGCCCTTTGAAACGAACTCTACATTCTCCTCAATCTACTTAAACAAATTGAGGCCTTTTGACCTAAGTTCAACTAAAAGTTCAAGCTTCTTCAAGAATTGTATTAAGCGCGCACACACACACACAATGTTTTTAAACTACGATATGGAACATACTCTTGGCCCAATTAGTAATTTTTTTTTATGTGATTGACCTGGTAGAACAAAATGTAAGGGTACTTTGACCTGAGGACTTTTAAGGAACTTTGTGTTTTACTAGGTTTGGGCTTTAGTTATTGTTATGAGGAATTTGCATCTACGGATAAACATAATTTCCCTAGGTGGGTAGATACACCTAGAACAACAGAAAGAGAGAGTTTAACCTTTTCCTATAGAATATAGATAAGACAAGAGACCTAGATGTTATATTTTGCTTCCCTTTGTATCCTTTGATTTTCTTTTGTCACTCCTTCTTGAACTGAATCCACTCGATTAGTACCTGCAATCATAAACAAAGGACAAAAAACCAATCAAAGCAAGAGATCTATCTACTATAAGAAAATGGAATCAAAAGAATTTACACATATAATCATCATACATAGAGATAAAAATATGGGAAAAGGTGTAAACATCTTTATTAAAAGTAGAAGGAAGAATTACAACCAAAGAAGTTTGATCCCGTGTCACTCATCCAGCGTCAGTTCCACCCTTCATCACACCAAAAGCACAACACTCTAACAGCATAACAATACTTGTTTATGATCTCAAACCTCACACCAACATTATCTCCTTACAATTCTTCAAATTCGAGCCCTCGATCACTATGATGAGTGCTCAATTTATAGTGAAGTTGAGGTGGTTTTGTCATAAATGAGGGTATTGAATGGCCTTCCAAACTTAGAGTTAGTTTACAAAGAGGAAAGGATGAGAGGATAGGAGGTTATTTGATTCATTACCTATCAAATTTCGAGCTCATAAGAGAGGATAAGAGGTGGGAATCTTCTAGAATGGTTTAGAATGAAGGAATATTCTTAGAACCCTTCGAAGATTTCGCTCAATCTCACCCAGCATGGATAAAAGTGGGCCTAAGTGTACTAAAATGTACCCTTACATGGGTTTACCTACACTGAAGCGCATTTACCCTTGACCAAGGTTGCGCTGGTCCCTCAAGGAGGCATTTATGGAGGGATTCACGCTAGGAAACTCTCAAGAAAGAAGGAATTCAATGTAGTGACTTTCCTCGGGCATGTAGCAATTGAATTAGGGTTTGATGAGCCCTAATAGTACTAATCTGAATGTTGGGAGTGATGTGCCAATTTGGATCTATAAAAACTGCCCCTAAAGCATGAAGTCGAAAATGATAATGTGGAATGATATGCATTACAATGTGATGAGGAGATTATGAAGCGGATGCTGATCTACATCAATTACAATACATAATATCATGATATTTAGGATTTTTCATGAATTGCCGAGGGAAGGCATACCCATGCTCAACATATAAACTTTTCATTACATGTACATAAATTAGATATTCATCTGCAGATATAGACTCATGATAGGATGACCATATGTGTAAATCCATCGTACAGATGATTTAATACTCTCTTGAAATTGTAGCTTGGATGGATGAAACTAGATCTGAGGTCTTCTATCTTGTTCAATTTGATGTAAGTTTTTAACAGATGTGAGAGAAATAATCGATAATGATAATGATCCTCAAGGTACTACAATACATTATGCATGGTGTGAATAGATGTTTTGATGTTGAACACCATACAAAGTCTTTCGGTTGAAGGCTAGTGATGTCAACATATCATTAGAATCGAGAAATTTTCCATTGATGTATGCAAGCCTCAAGGTACTGGAAGCATGTTTCTATGTCAAATTCTTGGATAATGTGCTAATGTCGACAAGAAGTGACTCATCATAGGAGGGCCTTGATGTATCCCATATCAATGACATGAAATGAGTGTAAAGATTTTTAGAGACAAAATTTGACTAACAAAACAAGGTTCAGGAACGACAATCATGAAAATGAAGGTTTATGAGTATTGTAAAGGATCAATTTTAACTGAGTGACTTCTCTTGAACATGTCAGCGGCACTGAATGAACTGCAACATTGACCCAAAACCAAAGTAATGGATGGTGTGATAGACCATAGGTATGATAACCGTCAAGTAGATAACCCAACCCAAGTAGTCACAAAGATGAAGTGAAAGTGTCATGTTCAAGAGCGACCTGCTACCATAAAGTGATTTACCCCTTTTCCCATTTTCCCCAGTCATTGTTGACTAATACCTCTTTATTTTTATCAAGCTTGAGGAGGATAACATATTCTTGTTGTATAATTCCACCATGTGGGTGAATCCTATGAAACCATATATTCCAAGTTCGATCCCTAGGAGAGTCGCCAATTTGTTATGAGGAATTTGCATCTACAGATAAACACAATTTCCCTAGGTGGGTAGCTACACCTAGAACAACAAAAAGGAAGATTTTAACATTTTCCTATAGAAGATAGATAAGACAAGAGACCTACTTATTATATTTCTCTTCCCTTTGTCTCCTTTGATTTTCTCCCATCGCTCCTTCTCAAAGTGAATCCGCTCGATCAATACCTATAATCATAAACAGAGGACAAAAAAGCAATCAAATCAAGAGATCTATCTACTATAAGCAAGTGGAATCAAAATCATTTACACATATAATCATCATACATAGAGACAAAAATATGGGAAAAGGTGTAAACAAATTCATTAAAGTATAAGGAAAAGTTACAACCAAAGAAGTCTGATCCCAAGTCACTCATCCAGCTTGAGTTCCATCTTTCATCACACCAAAAGCACAAAACTCCAACAGCATAACAATACTTTCTTATGATCTCAAACCTCACACCAATAGTATCTCCTTACTATAGGTTTTAACCCTGTACAGAAATTATCTCCACAAGAATTCTAAAACACAAAAAATAAACAATGCGAGAGCATAACACATAAAACATATATACACAGATATTTTTCCCTATATCCAAAAACCGGGACTACCAGCTTGATTTTTCATTATGTTCCTTTCAATGTTACAATATATATTTATACATGCTGAAGCATCCAATACCATGGATTGAAAACCATCGCATCCAAAACCATGGACCGAAAACCATCGTGTCCAAAACCATGTGTGAAAATCATGCACAAAACCGTAGGTAGGTCTGGCCAACCTAACATAGGGTCCAAAACCAAAACTTTCTAGGGCACTACCCCAGACCCCATAGGGTGGGGTTACCTGAACCCCTCAAACCCCCTATGACTCCCACCCCTACGCAATCGGCGCAACTAAGGTGGGGCTCCACCCCCCCCTCTAACACCCCGATTAACTATGTTGGCTAGTAGTGGAAAGGATATAACACAACCCAACATTCTCCCACTTGTTGTTTTCTTTCCACATGCGACCACAAGAGATCTTAGTCATTTATCTAGCCCTGCAACACCCATTGTTTCTCTACACTAAAAGAACTTCTCAAAGCTCACAAATTTTTTCAATGCATTTATAGTATTCTTCAAAGTGTCCACCGTTACCAGCGACACCTTTTTGCCTTCTATCATATCCCTCACAAAGTGATACTAAAAATCAATGTGCTTTGTCTTTGAATGATATGCAGGGTCCTTTGCCAGGAAAATTGCACTTTGGCTGTCACAGTCTATCCTTATAGCTCCCTGTACTAACCCATACGTGAACACAATCTCTACAACCAAACTACTTCCTTGCTTGCATGAGTGGCTGCCATGTATTTTGCGTCTGTAGTTGATAGTGCCACTATAGATTGTCTCTTACTCATCCAATTGACTGCACCTCCAAATAGGTTAAACACATACCCACTTGTAGATCTTCTTTGATCCAGATCTCCAGCCTAGTCTACATCAACAAAGCCATGAATATCCAACACTCTATCCAATCTTGGTCTTCCTTGGTAGCACAAACGATAATCACTAGTGCCACACAAATACTTGAAAAATTGCTTCACTATTGTCTAGTGCTCCTTCCCTAGTTTTGACATAAACATGCTCAATACTCCCACTGCATGTGCAATGTTTGGTCTAGTACAGACCATTTCATACATCAGGCTACTAACTGCACTTGCATATGGAACACGGTACATCTCCTCTTCCTCTTCTTGTGTCTTGGGACACTGTTTAGCAGATAACTTCACATCTGCAAGAATAGGAACCTTCACCGATTTACTATCCTGCATATTAAACCTCTGCAGTATTGTCTCCACATACTTCCTCTAGTTTAACTAAAGCTTCCTCTTTGCCTGATCTCTTTTAATTTCCATGCCCAAAATATAGCTTGCAGCAGCAAGATCTTTCATGTCGAATTTGGATGACAATTGGGTCTTCAAATCCTAGATAATTTCCTTGTCATTTCAAACCAGAACCATATCATCCACATACAAGACCAGATAAACAACATGGTCACTAATAAATTTAAAATACACACAATGATATGCTTTGCTTCTGGTGAAGCCAAGTCCCTGTATAAATGTATCAAATTTTTTATACACATCCTTGGTGACTGTTTTAACTCGTATAGAGATTTTTTTAACTTGCATACCGATTCTTTCTTACCCTTCACCACAAAACCTTTAGGTTGCTTCATGTAGAACTCTTCTTCTACATCCCTGTGAATAAATGATGTCTTCACATCCATCTATTCTACCTCAAAATCAAAAGTAGTAGCTGTTATCACTCAGGTTGTTCCCTGCTTCCTATAGGGAATACGGTCGAGGTAACCACTAAACAGTCTCTTAGTTATAGGTCATAGCCTACCTGCAACCAGAGAGGGCTCTCTCTTTATAATTTAGCATTGTTTTGGGGGTGATTTTAGGCTAGTTATGGTGCACTGATTTTTGTTTTAAATTTGGTTGGATGATGAATTCAAACAAAGCTGGTGTGTAGATTACAGAACAGTTTGAACCATTGGGCAATGGAGTTCATGATGGTGTACTGCTGAGGTATTTCTTTGAGGGAATGGTATTGTTGCAAAGCCTGATAGGGATTTGTGGAACAATTCTTCAAATTTGGGAGATGAAAGCATGAGATCAATGAGTGAAAGGCAGTCAAGAATCTTCCATTATGCTGATTTGATGAGAAAGAAAGTGAGAATATTGTTTAAGAGCAGTTAAGAATTCCTAAACAGTATTCATAGTGAAAGAATTAGTTTAAACATGAGCAATTAAGAATTCATATCCATGGCTAATTCTGAAAAAAAACATATTTAGAAACAGAGATTGAGCAGAGGGTGAATTTAAGCAAGTCCTAAGCTATTCTTTTTCCCTATTTCTAAGATCATGAAACACATGTGAATTTTTTTATACACAGAAAAACAAAACATAGTTTAGAGTAACTTATTGTTCCATTAAACGACACAGGAATTCTGCAGCATAGCATAGTCCTTCATTTCCACCTTCAGAAAGTACAGAGACCAGGAACTTCACCAGCAATTTATTTTAGCAAAAAGTCCGAGATATACAATGCAGCTCTTCAGAGAGAGATTCACCAAAACCGACCCCCAATACATTCTACGAGGGGGTATATATATACAAAATATGAGATAAAATATCTAGAAGCTGAGTCATTGTGTAATAAATTACATCACCCACCCTGACAAGGAAGTAAATGAAAGAAATAACTGCAGTAGTTAATATTGGTGTGCTAGCTGTCTTTTGTCAGACAAGTTTTGACTTTTCTGGATCAACAAAGTCGGCTGTAGCTACGTTTTTAATACACGTTTGCTGGGCATGTTGTCTTAGTTCTTTGCTAAGTCACTGCCTTGATGCTTCTTGTAGTGCCTGTATGTTTGATCTTTTGCTGACCTGTACTGTAACTGAAATCTGAAGCTGACTAAAGGAAGAATATACCAAAATCACCTGGGCAATACTTCCAGCATTGATTGCCACCAATCAGCTGGAGGTAGTTGATGTCTTCTTATCTTTATGAGTATTTCATTACCTTCAGTATATCTATAGAAATTTGGAGGAACTTCAAACAGATGATTAATCTCATGCTCAATAAAAAATAGATTCTCCAATTTATCATAAAGAGATTGGCCAGAGGGAGGTCCTGCTTCTTCTGTGGAGCTTGTAGATGTTGTAATATGATTTTCAACATAATTGTTGATTCCGGTGGTATATTGTTCACAGGACAATAATTTTCCAGCACCGGTCACTATGCTGGGCAATCCTCTGCTTTGCAATGTGGTTATTTTTGTCCTGAAGTCATTTATTTCTGCCTGCATCTCCTGACATTTCCTTTCCAGAGTCTGTATGAAATTTCTCAAGTTCAGCACTTTCTTTGCTATCAGGATAGTCTCTGTTCGACTGTGGATGTCCAGTGCTGCCAATTATTCCTTAGTGTGAGTGTTCAGGAAATGGATCATCTTGTTGGCCTGCTCAGGCATAATCCCCATTGTTGCTCTGGCCTTCTAAATTTCAAATTGAGCCATGCCTATTAATTCAATTTGTTCATGTATAGCCTAAATTGATCGCCATTGGTCATTGTTTGATTGGCAAATTTTGGCCCACAAAATCTTTTTGATCTCAGCCAGAGTTTTGTCTAGAGATAGTTCTTTTTCTAAGGCTTTCACTCTGATCTCTAGGGCTTTTATTTCCCTTTGCTTCTTGGCCACTATCATTTTGGACTTGTCATAGCTGGCCTCTAGTTTGGCCAACTTTTCTTTGGCCTCCTTTACTTCTGTCACTTGAATTTCAAGCTCCTTGACAGCTTTCATTAGGTCCTCCATACTCATGTTGCATTCTGGTGCTGCTGTTGTTGCTTCTGTAGCATCTGTAGTTGATGTAGCCGTTGTAGGTGCTGGAATGGCAGGAGGGGCTGCTGCTGTTTGTGTAGGAGGAGCAGGGCCAAGAGTTGTAGATGTTTGAGGTGGTTGGGAGGTTGACTCCCCCTATTTATCTTGCAAGGCTTTCTCCAATTCTGCCTCCATCTGTAGTATTATTTGATTCATCTTTAGAAGCAAATCCATGGTGTCATCAACCTCTTTTTCCTGTACAAGTTCTGTAGTTTGAGGGTGAATGGTTGCGGGCAGCTTTGCCTGCTTTTTGAGTGCAGCAATATCATCTTCCTTCTTCTTCATAAGGGCCTTGATACCCTTTAGATCCTTAGGATTGTGTCCTAGATCAACAATAATGTCCTCCAAAGTTTTTATTCGGTTATCCTTGGCAGTGGAAGACATCCTTTCCGAATCTAATTGAGTATTTGTATTTTTCAATGATTCTTTTAATTGATGGGATAGCATGGCCTTGTCTGCAAGTGAGGCGTAGACCATTTCCCCTGTTTGCTTATGCATTTCAATTTGATCCATTGGATGTATTTCCTTGGAGAGGAGTTCCATGTTTGTCTTTTTGTAATCTGCAAATGATTTCGGGTGTCGAACTTTAGGCTTGAAATGTGTAAAAATCATCTTGTCCTCCTTGATATCATAAGTTGCCATCAAGTTAATGAGTTGCCTATAGTATTCCAAGGCAAACAATCTCATGGGTACATATCTTGGGAGCCTGTATGGACAGAGCTCACAACCATAGATCCTAATGACTGTGTGATTTTGGTATAGATACCAATCACCTATTTTATAATTCTTAGACAACTGCAATATTTTCTGCATGTCATATGACAATCTAGGAGGAGGAGTTCTTTTTAAGAGACATGAGATTGGATAAAAAAAATGGTCAATGAACTCACAGTAAGAATATGGAGAGTTCCGGACTTGATGAAAAACTGATGACCAAAAGATAACAGACCTCCTTTCACCCTGTGAATCCAACTTTTTGATGGAGCATTGGAAACTATCTGACTAATAGTACATGAACAAATTATAGATATATGATGAATATTTGAATACTGCCTCCCTGTCCAGCTTGAGCAGTTGGTCATGCATTTTATTGGCAATGAACTTGGCATAGTTATACTTAACAGTAGGGGGCTTTCCAAGGATATATGCAGACAAGAGGACCAACACTGTTTCATAAATATGCTCACTTGTTTTGAAACCTAGCACAGAGGATATCATGTCTACAAGCAGCATGCCTACCTCATTGAAATTGACATATAGGAAAGGAGGTGGCCCTGTAGGTTGGCGGTCTGCTCTCATGAAGGTCCTGGCAATTCTAGCAATCTTAGTGCTGGAGAGTTCGGGGACTTCATCCAGCAGGTATTTCATGGAGAAAGGGATGAACAATTGAGTCTGTTTGAAATTCAGCATCTGATTGATGGAATCAGGAGTAATATGAAAGAGTATGCTCCCAGATGGAGACTTGACAGCTCTCGGGCTTGGATCATAATTTTCAGCACAAAGATGAATTATCTCAGGGAAGATGTTTACAAAAAGCAAGAAATAGATGGGCAAGTTTGACACCCAAATGCCATACATGTCACTATTTTTTAAGTAACTATTTCTCAGCTGGTAGAAGGTCTCCAAGTGGTTTATGTCTCCCACCAAATCCTGAATTAGATAATCCCTGTCAGCTAAAGGCAACTTTTCAAGCTCTTTGTTAGGTGCATTGATAGGAGCAACATTTAAAGCTACTGGAGCGGCCATATTGAAATCCTTTTTGTGCCAGTACTCGAAACTAGGATTTAGTGCAACTATTGCAAACTGCAAATTGAATTTGTATTTGATAGTGGCTTTTGTTGTTTTTAAAATGCGTCAAAGGAGAAATTACAGAGTTTCAACATACTTTATCTTGGTTGATAGATTTGTGGGGCAGCTGCAGGGCAAATAGAAATGTCTTTGAGCTGAGTAGGTGGACTTTTGCAGAAAGAAATTTGGTGAGAGTGGTTGGTGAACAACTGTGTGAACCTCTGTCGACAGCACAGGCTCTCAAAACCAATTTTTCAAGTGAATTTCACAAACATACGCGGGTCTACTGAGCTTTGTGGGAAGAGGAGGCTAACCAGAGAACTTAAACAACACTTGGGTACATAATTGGCTCAGTGTGGGTGTTTGCAGAATTTTATGCAAGTAAAAATGGACAAAATGGTGAAAGCAAGGGTAAAAAGGTTGACTGTGGGAAAATACCTGGTTTTCACGGCGTCGAGGTTGTTGAGCTGGTACAATGGTGAGTAATTCAGTTGAATTTGCAGGCGGTAGCAGCTTGGACGGCTAAATTCTAGGTTGGGAAGCAAATTGACGTAAAATGGCATGCACAGCGCTCTGGAAATAACCAATGAAAATGACATAAAACGGTCTTTTTGCGTTGTTTTATGCAAATTTGGGAATTTTGGCGCTTTTTGGCGATGACGTCAACATGTCGTCGTCGGCGGGTCTCGAGTACGGCAAGATGACGTGGACTTATGACGTGGGTGGTGAGGTGGCACAGGACATAATGGCAGGGCGTGGATGCGGGCGGATTAGGTGGCAATGGCACGACGGCATAGCGCAGACATGGAGGTGACGTCACAGACGACGAAGCGTTGACATCAAGGGGCAGAGGGCGGTATCCGGTTTTCTCCCCGCACCACCTTTCGGCATAAGCAGTATCTGGGGAGGGGCCTCCGAACACACCGGGAAGGCGACGCGTGGCGGGGGTACGGTGGTGAAACCGCCAATCCCTCGAACGCTAAATATTCGTTGGCTTGGGAATGAAAATGACCGCCCACCCTTGGATCTATGGGACCGATCATCGAACGGCTGGCGGGCGTTATGGGGCGGTTGAAAATTAACTGTGGAGCCCTCCGGGTTATAAAATAATGATAAAATAAAAAAATAAGTGGGGGGTGGGTTTTAGACTTTGGTTTAGCGCAAGTTATGTGAATGTGTCCGTTTTATTTTTAATTCAACATATAAACAAACATTTAAACATTAGCGCGGGGGAGAAAAATGGGGTTCATGAGTGGGCAACCCTATGGAGATTAATTTCAACCAAAATTTAGTTGATTCCATAGTGTTTAGAAGGGGGGAGGGTTAATATTAATCCCATATGGACTAAATATTTCCCAATACTGACTTATATAGCTATATTGCTATGGGGTGGGGTATTAAATAGATTTTTGGGATTGCATTAGCTATTGTAGAATAGGGGAAGGGAAGCAATGTTAAGGAGCTAAATAATAAAATTAGTTGTTAATATGACTTGGTGAAGTGAAAATGCAGGGGAAAATGCTAAGCTTATGAAATGAAACTTAGACACAGAAGAGGAAGGGAATCAGAATGATGATTTTTACACAAGAAATGTGGCTTCTTTTCCTTTGGTCAACTATGAGTTTGACTTGGGATTGGTACTGAAATGAAATGAAACAAGACTATTGGGCAGATCCCAAGGTTGGCGAGTATTAGTAAATGATATTTGGTGGAAAAGGGAAATTAGTCATGCTTCCATTACTGTACCATCAGGCCATTGCCATGGTGTCAATGCCATGAATGAAATGAGTCTTTCTTGACAAGCCAAATAATGATCACACACTTGCTTTCTACCACCTCAAACTACTTACCCTGCCTAACAATCCTAACATTTTTTCTTCACTTTAGCTGGGTGCACTTAAATTAGCAAACCCTGATTATCCTCTTTTCTTTTGACTGCCCTCCTATCTAAATCTACCCTTATCTCTTCCAAGGGCCCAGATTAAGCAGTTGGGCTCCTTCATTTCTCTACCTAGCTATTCATCTGCCAAGCTTGAGCTGTTTGGACAGGAATCATTCTCTATTTTGTAACAAACAATTTAAACATGGCATGGTCCAGATTGGACTATTGGGACATCCATCAAGTATAATTAGCAGCAGTATTTGCACATTGTGATGCTGCCAATAAAATAGTAGTGACATTTTGACTAGCCACTTTCCTTGTCTTTGATCTCGGGTTCATTTTCACTATTGCTTCTGACCAATTGATTTTCTTGCCTTTTGATTATTTTTTTAAGGCATACCCTCTTTTCATCTTTTAATTTTCCTAGTCTTTATACAAAATATGGAACCTTTGCAAGATGCAATGATGAACATATTTAGCCTTTCCACTGTCAGTCATGAAAAATGGAACCTATTGGTATAGGAACCTAACAGTGCCTCCACTTGGGGATGGCTTTTCCTGGTGGAAATCTAAGAATAATAGGTCAGATGGCCTTATTTTTCAATTCTTGCTGCAGTTTGAGCCTTCTTTGTCATGGACACCATTGATCTAAACCTTATCAACCTGCACGCAATATCTTTTGACTTGATTTGTGCAAGAATTACCACTTTGTGTCTTGGTGGTTTGTATGACTGCTTATCATTGGTTCTCTGTTCCCTAGACCTCCCTCAGATTTGTTGGTGGAACATTCAACATATATGCCACACCTGATACAGTTCACTAATCTTTCTTCACAATTTGTTATACTGGGTTTTCTATCCAACTACTGTAAATGAAAAAATGCTAAAATACAAATATTTATGTACAATATGTAGCTGTGATGAGTTTAGGGATCATAATAGTGTTTGAGCATTCTCCCATTCACTGGCCCTTCCTCATTATTTGAGCCATCCAGACTCTTCAGGAGAAATGTGTTATTACCCTGTACAGCTTGAATCACAAATGGTCCTTTCCAAAGAAAATCAAATTTGCCATGTTTCCCTTTGTCTTCCCTCCTACAATCCCATTTTAGTACTTTGTTTCCTATGAAGAAGTCTTCAGCTTTTGTTCTTTTATCAAACATCTTTTCAGCTTCTCTTGTAAAACCTGGGTTCTGTGATATACTTCTTCCCTTGTTTACTGTAAGTGAATTGTTTGATTGATCCTTTTCTGGATGCCATTAGGTTTTGCTTGTATTTCCTGCAGCAATTTGATCACAGGGATCCCGAGAGATGAAGGGAGAACATATTCCAGACCATATACCAATTCATATGGACTTGTACCAATAGATCTTTTAGTAGTCAATCTATTTGTCCATAGTGCATTGACAAGTTTTTTGTGCCAATTCTTTTTGTTCTCCTCCAAGATCTTTTTGATGATGTTAATGAGGCTTTTGTTGGAGGACTCAGCTAGGCCATTGCCTTGAGGGTAATAGGTTGTGGAATGACCTAGGGTAATATGATATTTGTGACAAAAATTGATCATTCTTTTGGATTTAAAGGCACATGCATTGTCTGTTATGATCTTTTCTGGGCAGCCAAATCTAGACAAGATATTGGTCTCTAGGAATTGTATGATGATTGAGTCATTGGCTTGTCTACAAGGTATGGCCTCTATCCATTTGGTAAAATAATCTATAGCTCTCAAAATCCATCTATGCTGGCTAGAGGATGAAGGGTGAATTTCCCCAATGAAGTCTAAACCTCATTGTTGAAATGGTTTTTTAGTTGAAATAGGCTTGAGAGGTAAAGGCATCAACTTTTTCTTTCCTTCAAAGATTTGACATTTATGACATGACATCACAAACTTTTTTGCATCAACAAACAGGGAGGGCCAATAAAATCCAACCCTTAGGATTTTATCAGCCGTTGATTTCCAATATAAGTGCCCTCCACAATCCCCTACATGAAATTCTCTAAGGACTTTATCAGTTTCATCCAAATTTAGGCAATTAAGCAAAATACCTTCATGATTTTTCCAAAATAATACATTATCTATGATACAAAACTTTGAAGCTTTCATTTTTAGAAATCTCTTTTTGGTTCTGGATAACCCTGGTGGAGCTTGCAGGTTTAACAATACAAAACATATGTCAGTATACCATGGTGATTGTAAGAAGGCCTGATTGATATGTGGAGTTGCCATCTCCTGTTCGTTATCCAGTTCATTGATATCAAGGGCTTGGAAATTGGTTTCAGTCATTAGTTTAGCTAGCCCTTATCCTTTTATAAGTTTTGTTGGTTTAATCTCTATGTCATATTCCAAAATGTTGGCTATCCATTCGCCCCTTTTACCTTCAATTCCCTCTTGAGTTAAGATGTCTTTGACCACTACATTGGGAACATAGGCAATTATGTGAGAGTACAAGATATAGATTCTGAAATCCTTTATGGCCTTGACAAGGGCATATGCTTGCTTCTCCATGATCTAGTATTTAAGTGGGGCATCTCTAAGGGCTCTGCTAAAAAAAGCAATGGGTTTTCCACATCCTGAGTCATCCTTTTGTAATAAGACAACAGCAATTGTATGTTCAGATGCAAAGGAAAAGACTATAAAGTCTCTATCAAATCTAGGACTGGTAAGAACAGGTGCTCTTGTTAAAGCTACCTTGATTTCCTCAAAGGCCTGCTTGGCTTCTACTGTCCACTTGACTTTGCCATCTTTCTTGAGCATGTTACTCAACAATCTTATTAGTTCGGCCAAGTTAGGAATGAATCTTCTTAAGAAATTGATCTTTCCTAGAAAAGCTTGTAATTCTTTGATGTTTCTTGGATGAGGGACTTGAATGATAGCTTGAATTCTATCAGGGTCAATTCTTATACCATCTTTTGAAATTATATGACCTAGGAGTTTGCCTTCTTCTAGGCCAAATAGTGATTTCTTTGGGTTCAAATATATGCCATATTTTCTGCAAATTAGGAACACCTGTCTGAGATGTTCTAAATGTTCTTGGTCTGATTTTGAGAAAGCTGTGAGATCATCTAGGTATATGACTAATAAGTCATGAATTTCTTTAGCAAAGGCTATGTCAATTGCCCTCTGAAATGTGGCTCCAACATTCTTGAGTCCAAAAGGCATTTTGACATATTTAAATGTTCCCCGGGGTGTAGTAAAAGCTGTTTTATCTTGATCATCTGGGTGAACTAAAATCTGATTGAATCCTGAGAAACCATCCAATAGTGAGATCCTTGAAGCTCCCACTACCCTATGTAAGATGTGATCCATTTTTGGCAAGGGGTAGTGGTCTTTGAGAGAGACTTTGTTCAAATTTCTCAGGTCAACACACAGTCTTATCTCCCCATTTTTCTTTCTTGTGGGTACAAGGTTTGAAACCCATTCAGAAAATATTATAGGTGCAATAATTCCAGCTTCATACATTCGTTTCACTTCTTTTTCAATTAGGGGAAGAAGGACAAGATTCACTCTCCTCAACTTTTGTTTGAAAGGTTTATGGTTTTTTTTCAAGGGTATAGTATGTTGGATGACTAAAGTATCATAGGATTTGAGGTCTTCATAACTCTAGGCAAACACATCTTGAAACTCTTTAAACAGTTCAATGTATTCTGATTTCTTGTCAGGAGGTAATGTTCTGGAAAGCTTTATCATTTTGGGATTTTCAGTGGTCCCAATATTACACTCCTCAATTTCTGCGTTTATGAGTTGCATCTTTGGCTTGTTAGGAATGTCATTTGAGTCAAAAATGTCCTCTAAAGGAGTTAGGCCTTTAGGTAGGAAATTATCCTTTAATTCTATTACATCAGATTCTTCTTCAATGATTTCATCAAAGTCTGTTTGTTTTAGCTTCTGCAAATTGGTACAGTCAAAGGTTGTTGGATGCAACATCACATTTGCTATTTCAGCTGATATATTGGTTTTCACTTCATCAGTTTGTTGTTGATCATCCCTAGTACTTGTGTCTATGTTTATGCTTGAGAATTCTTCTTCCATGGTCAAAACATTATTTATTTGTGTATCATTCTCAAATACTTGCCAATTCTTTACATTATCTGGGACAGCAGGTCTGTGTTTAATCTCAGCAGTGAACTGGTGGTTAGGCCCAAAAGGAAGTTTACAGGTACTTGCAAAAGTTTCCAAACTATGTGCATGTAAATTGTGGCTTCTAGGTATTTTGGTGAGCTGGAATTCCAAGAAGTTGGTAAGCAACTCTGTTGTTGCTGCCCTGTAAGACCTTAGTCTGAGATCATTTGTAACAAAATTTCCCTTTATCTGCTGTACAATTAAATCTGAATCACCTAAAATGGAAACTTTGGTTACTCCAAGACTCCTAATCAGTTTGAGACCTAGAAAAAGGGCTTCATATTCGGCCATGTTATTTGTACATCTGAAATTAAGCCTATATGCATGACCTTGAGCTTGGCCATTTTGTGTATTGTGTATCCAAACCCCTACCCCTTCTCCTAGTTTGTTTACTAACCCATCAAATTCTAGATACCACAAGATTTCCTCATCAGTGCCTTTTTCAATAGGTTTACAAGTTTGTTCAGTGGGCAGGTATGGCTTTTGTAATTCATGTGATATATTAGTTAGCTTTGTTGTGTTAATCACATCAATGATCTTTGTTCTTCGGCACTAGACTGTTGGTTTATGTTTTTTGTTTCTGTTGTTGTTAGGAGTTTGACCTCGGTTCTGGGACACATATTAGCATTGTATAAGATAAAGGAGTCCATGTCCGAATGAATGAAGTAAATTGGGAAGTTTTGTGGATTCTCTTGACTGCTGACCACATATTTCATCAATGTTTCTCAGTATAACCTCTTTGGCTGGCCAAAGACTGAAATTGTGGCATATGACATTTCTAGCTACAAAGATCCTTGGAGTTTGGCACCCCAAGATCTAGATAAAAGCATACCATACTTGGGTGGAATGTCAGCTACTACAACATCGATCAAAATTGTTTTAGCTGGATATTGGACTAGGGACACACAAAGGTCCTTGATAAGGCCTAGACATCTTACCTTGCTGGAATCAAATGAAAACAAGTCTTTATACGGCCTTGTGATGTCTAGATCAAGTTTTTCCATTACTGACTTGGGCATTAGATTATGGGAGGCACCTGAGTCAAACATGGCATTGTGTAGCACTTTGTCATGAATGTTTAGGCTTACATAAAATGGAGGGACACCTCCATCCACTGATTTGCCATTGACTTTTGAGCCAAAAATCAATTCTAGCTTATCATCCAGAATATTAACTGCATCTCTATTCTTTGGTACCTGCAATGACCTAGTGATTTGTTGTCTGAAGACCTCATGTTTGGCTAGTTCAGAAAGAGGAATGGCTATTTTAAGCTTGCCAATCTCTGTTTATAAATTGAAAGGCTTTTCGATCTGAATTTTCATATTTTGAGCAGCAAGTTTATCTTTTTCCGCTGAGTTTTGGGTGACCTTTTCTTGACCAAGTACATTGTTATGAGGTATGTCTGAGTTGTGATTTTTTTCTAAAGGTTTACTCAAGAGTTCTATTGAAAGAAGGGGTGTAGATGAGGGATTTAGTGAAGGCTGTACATCAGATACATCTTCCACTGTGACTTCCCTTTGGAGTTTTTTATCTGAGGATTCTGTTATGACAGCTTTATCACTGGGTTTCTTAGGCAGTTTGGCATGTGTTGGTTTGGTAAGTTTAGGCACATCTATGGTTCTGTTCCTTAATTTATATTGTTTATGTACCTCATAGACTAATGTATCATATCCTTCTCTGAAATCAAATGACTCACCAGATTTTGTTTGAAATTGTTTGCATTCTTGGGCCTGTTGATCATCTTGTGTTAAGAATACTTGTTGTTCACTATCCAAACCCATTAGATTGATGTGGGGATCTTCTATTTGTTGATTAGAGATTTAGGCCTCTGCATAGTTCTCTTGAAATGGAAGTCTGACATTCTAATCAGGACCAATCCTCCCAGCATTTGGGTTTTGATTTTTTCTAAAATTAGGGTTCCTAGTAGTGTTGCTTGTTTGTCCTTCCCAAGAGAATTTTCTCTCAATGGTCTCAACTCTATCTCCTAACCTATCCATACCTTTCATGATTGCATCTATATTTTGCTCGAAAGCTAACGGTTCCTCTTTAAATGTTGTTCTTCTCTCAGTTTTAGCTCTGTTTCTTTTAGCAATCAGGTTTGCTTCCACACTGACAGCTACATTTTGCATGTCTGCCAGACTGGGGGGTGCTCTTTCTCTTAACTGATATGCCATATCTGAATCAAAACCATTGGGGAATTTGATCAGGGCCAAGTCAGGTGGAGGCCTCATGTTCTGGGGAATGGCGTTGTATATATTGTTGAATCTAGCACAATAGTCTTGAACTGTTTCTTGTGGACCCCATTTTAGATTATCATACTCAGTTAGGATATGTAAAGGGTCTTTCTTCTTTTCTCATTTGTTTAAGAAGCTTAGGTATAAGGCATTAGGATTGAGTATAAAATGTGCAGCTAATGACCTAAACTAGGTCCTTACATCACCAATTAAACTTTGGACAAAAATTTTCATCCTTACATCTTCGTCATCAATTTCATAGTTCTCAAAATAGTCCTGCATTTTCTTGGTGTGTTTTTGGGCTGTATAAGAGCCAATACCATCAATGTAAGTGATCTTGCTTTGATAATCTTGGGGCATAGCCCCTGGATTTGCAGGTAAGTGTAAAGGGGCATATCTGTTAGCCATATTTGCAGAGATAAATGGGACAGCAAGAAGGAGTGGAACAGCTGGAGCAACAGGGATAATAGGAGTAGGATGCATAGTGTATGGAGGGGTGGGGAATTTACTTTGGGAAGTGGATGAAGAACCAAGAGAAGTATGAGTAATGTGAGGATGAAATGACACTTTAGCAGGGGTTGGAATATAGCTTTGCTGAATTCCTTCAGTACTTGAATCAGAAAAGTCTTCTTGTTTCTCTTGCTTCCTAAGGATCTTAGGGATTAAATTGGGATTTTCAAAAACAGTTGGAGGATCTAGGTCAGGGTTTGACCTGGTGTAACGAGTTTTCTTCTTTGGAGCCAGCTTCTAAGTCTGTCTTCTTGGTGGTTTATGAGAGGCTTTATGGTGACAACTTTTTAAACGGTACTTCCCAGGAGATTCATTTGAAAAATAGGAAGCTTGATTCCTTCTAAGTTGTAAATTGAAACTGTTCGTCCCCAGTGGAGTCACCAATGATGTTATCACTCAGGTTGTTCCCTACTTCCTATAGGGAATACGGCCGAGGTAACCACTAACCAATCTTTTAGTTACAGGTCCTAGCCTACCTGCAACCAAACAGGGCTCTCTCTTTCTAATTTAGCATTGTTTTGGGGGTGATTTTAGGCTAGTTATGGTGCACTAATTTTTGTTCTAAATTTGGTTGGATGATGAATTCAAACAGAGCTGGTGTGCAGATTATAGAACAGTCTAAACCATTGGGCAATGGAGTTCATGATGGTGTACTGCTGAGGTATTTCTTTGAGGGAATGGTATTGCTGCAAAGCCAGATAGGCATTTGTGGAACAATTCTTCAAATTTGGGAAATGAAAGCATGAGATCAATGAGTGAAAGGCAGTCAAGAATCTTCCACTATGCTGATTTGATGAGAAAAAAAGTGAGAATATTGTTTAAGAGCAGTTAAGAATTCCTAAACAGTATTCATAGTGAAAGAATCAGTTTAAACATGAGTAATTAAGAATTCATATCCATGGCTAATTCTGAAGAAAACATATTTAGAAATAGAGATTGAGCAGAGGGTGAATTTAAGCAAGTCCTAAGCTATTCTTTTTCCCTGTTGCTAAGATCATGAAACACATGTGAATTTTTGTATACACGGAAAAACGAAACATAGTTTAGAGTAACTTATTGTTCCATTAAACGACACAGGAATTCTGCAGCATAGAATAGTCTTTCATTTCCACCTTCAGACAGTACAGAGACCAGGAACTTCACCAGCAATTTATATTAGAAAAAAGTCAGAGATATACAATGCAACTCTTCAGAGAGAGATTCACCAAAACCGACCCCCATTATGTTCTACGGGGGGGTATATATATACAAAATATGAGATAAAATGTCTAGAAGCCGAGTCATTGTGTAATAAATTACATCACCCACCCTGACAAGGAAGTAAATGAAAGAAATAACTGTAGTAGTTAATATTGGTGTGCTAGCCGTCTTTTGTCAGACAAGTTTTGACTTTTTTGGATCAAAAAAGTCGGCTGTAGCTGCGTTTTTAATACGCGTTTGCTGGGCATGCTGTCTTAGTGCTTTGCTGAGTCACTGCCTTGATGCTTCCTGTAGTGCTTGTATGTTTGATCTTTTGCTGACCTGTACTATAACTGAAATCTGAAGCGGACTAAAGGAAGAATATACCAAAATCGCCTGGGAAATACTTCCAGCATTGATTGCCACCAATTAGCTGGAGGTAGCTGATGTCTTCTTATCTTTATGAGTATTTCATCAGCTTCAGTATATCTATAGAAATTTGGAGGAACTTCAAACAGATGATTAATCTCATGCTCAATAAAAAATAGATTCTCCAATTTATCATAAAGAGATTGGCCAGAGGGAGGTCCTGCTTCTTCTGTGGAGCTTGTAGATGTTGTAATCTGATTTTCAACATAATTGTTGATTCTGGTGGTATATTGTTCACAGGACAATAGTTTTCCAGCACCGGTCACTAGGTTGGGCAATCCTTTGCTTTGCAATGTTGTTATTTTTGTCCTGAAGTCATTTATTTCTACCTGCATCTCCTGACATTTCCTTTCCAGAGTCTGTATGAAATTTCTCAAGGTCAGCACTTTCTTTGCTATCAGGATAGTCTCTGTTCGACTGTGGATGTCCAGTGCTGCCAATTTTTCCTTAGTGTGAGTGTTCAGGAAATGGATCATCTTGTTGGCCTGCTCAGGCATAATCCCCAATGCTGCTCTGGCCTTCTGAATTTCAAATTGAGCCATGCCTATTAATTCAATTTGTTCATGTATAGCCTAAATTGATCACCATTGGTCATTGATTGATTGGCCAATTTTGGCCCACAAAATCTTTTTGATCTCAGCCAAAGTTTTGTCTAGAGATAGTTCTTTTTCTAAGGCTTTCACTTTGGTCTCTAGGGCTTTTATTTCCCTTTGCTTCTCGGCCACTATCATATTGGACTTGTCATAGCTGGCCTCTAGTTTGGCCAACCTTTCTTTGGCCTCCTTTACTTCTGTCACTTGAATTTCAAGCTCCTTGACATCTTTCATTAGGTCTTCCATACTCATGCTGGATTCTGGTGCTGCTGTAACATTTGTAGTTGATGTAGCCATTGTAGGTGTTGGAATGGCAGGAGGGGCTGCTGTTGTTTGTGTAGGAGCAACAGGGCCAAGAGTTGTAGATGTTTGAGGTGGTTGGGAGGTTGACTCCCCCTGTTTATCTTGCAAGGCTTTCTCCAATTCTGCCTCCATCTATAGTATTCTTTGATTCATCTTTAGAAGCAAATCCATGGTGTCATCAACCTCTTTTTCCTGTACAAGTTCTATAGTTTGAGGGTGAATGGTTGCAGGCAGCTTTGCCTGCTTTCTAAGTGCAACAATATCATCTTCCTTCTTCTTCAAAAGGGCCTCGATACCCTTTGGATCCTTAGGATTGTGTCCTAGATCAACAATAATGTCCTCCAAAGTTTTTATTCGGTTATCCTTGGCAGTGGAAGACATCCTTTCCAAATCTAATTGAGTATTTGTATTTTTCAATGAATATTTTAATTGATGGGCCAGCATGGCCTTGTTTGCAAGTGTGGCATAGACGATTTCCCCTGTTTGCTTATGCCGTTCAATTTGATCCATTGGATGTATGTCCTTGGAGACGACTTTCATGTTTGTCTTTATGTAATCTGCAGATGATTTCGGGTGTCGAACTTTAGGCTTGAAATGTGTAAAAATCATCTTGTCCTCCTTGATATCATAAGCTGCCATCAATCTTTGTTGCTTGGAGGGTGTTGTTTTCAAGAATTGATCATAAAGTTGTATTCTCAACAGTTCATTATGTGCCTTGATCTCCATGAAAGTTCCTTTGATACCAGCTGGCTGCTTGACTTGCTACCTGGAAGAAGACACCTCTGTACTATGATGCATACCTTGTTCCTGCTGGAATGAGCTGGTAGCAGTCTGCTGGCTGGACTCTCTCTCTCTGTTCTGGCTTTCTACCATTTCTGCGCTGATTTCTTCTTCAGCTTGAGGATCAATTCTTTGCCTCTTGGCTTCTGGTTGCCGTCCTGACCCACTTGGAGGTGCGGGCTCCTCTTTGTCCCGTTTCTTACCTCTCTCCTCATTAAGAGGAGTTTGCAAAACTGGAATTTGTGATGTCTCAGTCTGCTGTAGAGGGGCTTGCCCTTGACTTTGATATTTGGAAGTGGTGGGTTGTTCTGTCTCTGTGTCCTGCTGTTCATGCATCACTTCTTTTCCCTTTGTTGTTGCTGTTGTAGATATTTGTTGGGCAGTTTGTGCAGTTGCAGTAGTGGATGTGCCTTCCCCAACTTGGTGTGGCAGCTTAAATGTCACCTGGTGAAAAGAATCCAAGTCAAGGGTTTTTTCTAAATCTTTGACATTTTGCTCCATTATATCTTCTTGAGTGAATTCTTCAGTTAATGTGTCTAGCACCCACTCATCCTTGTTGGCATATTGTTCAATTTGTGGAATTTGACAATGGTTATAGGCTAACAGCCTATATTTGACTCTTCTAGCACTGATAAATCCATCACGGTCATAAGGGACCCACCAGAAACTCCTTTTTAGTTTAAGCTGTTGCCCCAGTATTTGATCAGCTTCTTGCCAACCTTCTTTCTTGTTCATGATAAAGGGGCCTAGATGGTCTTTGAATTTCAGGCTAGCTTTCTTCTTGGCACTATGAAAATGAGTGAGATCTAAGTTAATGAGTTGCCTATAGTATTCCAAGGCAAACATTATCATGGGTATATATCTTGGGAGCCTGTATGGACAGAGATCACAACCATAGATCCTAATGACTGTGTGATTTTGGTACAGATACCAATCACCTATTTTATAATTCTTAGACAATTGCAATATTTTTTGCATGTCATATGACAATCTAGAAGGAGGAGTTCTTTTTTAGAGACATGAGATTGGATAAAAAAAATTGGTCAATGAACTCACAGTAAGAATATGGAGAGTTCTGGACTTGATGAAAAACTGATGACCAAAAGATAACAGACCTCCTTTCACCCTGTGAATCCAACTTTTTGATGGGGAATTGGAAACTATCTGATTGATAGTACATGAACAAATGATAGATATATGATGAATATTTGAATACTACCTCCCTGTCCAGCTTGAGCAGTTGGTCATGCATTTTATTGGCAATGAACTTGGCATAGTTGTACTTAACAGGAGGGGGCTTTCCAAGGCTATATGCAAACAAGAGGACCAACACTGTTTCATCAATATGCTCACTTGTTTTGAAACCTAGCATAGAGGATATCATGTCTACAAGAAGCTTGCCTACCTCATTGAAATTGACATATAGGAAAGGAGGTGGCCCTGTAGGTTGGCGGTATGCTCTCATGAAGGTCTTGGAAATTCTAGCAATCTCAGTGATGGAGAGTTTGGGGCCTTCATCCAGCAGGTATTTCATGGAGAAAGGGATGAACAGTTGAGTTTGTTTGAAATTCAGCATCTGATTGATGGAATCAGGAGTAATATGAAAGAGTATGCTCCTAGATGGAGACTTGACAGCTCTCAAGCTTGGATCATAATTTTCAGCACAGAGATGAATTATCTCAGGGAAGATGTTTACAAAAGGCAAGAAATAGATGGGCAAGTTTGACTCCCAAATGCCATACATGTCATTATTGTTTAAGTAACTATTTCTCAGCTGGGAGAAGGTCTCCAAGTGGTTTCTGTCTCCCACCAAATCCTGAATTAGATAATCCCTATCAGCTAAAGGCAACTTTTCAAGCTCTTTGTTAGGTGCATTGATAGGAGCAACATTTAAAGCTGCTGGAGCGGCCATATTGAGATCCTTTCTGTGCCAGTACTCGAAACCAGGATTTAGTGAAACTATTGCAAACTGCAAAATGAGTTTGTATTTGGCAGTGGCTTTTGTTGTTTTTAAAGTGCGTCAAAGAAGAAATTACAGAGTTTCAACAGACTTTATCTTGGTTGATAGATTTGTGGGGCAACTGCAGGGCAAATAGAAATGTCTTTGAGCTGAGTAGGTGGACTTTTGCAGAAAGAAATTTGGTGAGAGTGGTTGGTGAACAATTGTGTGAACCTCTGTCGACAGCACGGGCTCTTAAAACCAATTTTTGAAGTGAATTTCGAAAACAGACGCGGGTCTACTGAGCTTTGTGGGAAGAGGAGGCTAACCAGAGAACTTAGACAACACTTGGGTACATAATTGGCTCAGTGTGGGTGTTTGCAGAATTTTATGCAGGTAAAAATGGACAAAATGGTGAAAACAGGGGTAAAAAGGTTGACTGTGGGCAAATACCTGGTTTTCACGGCGCCGAGGGTGTTGAGCTGGTACAATGGTGCGCAATTGAGTTGAATTTGTAGGTGGTAGCAGCTTGGATGGCTAAATTCCAGGTTGGGCAGTAAATTGACGTAAAATGGCATGCACAACGCTCCGAAAATAACCAATGAAAATGACGTAAAACAGTCTTTTTGTATTGTTTTATGCAAATTTGGGAATTTTAGTGCTTTTTGGCGATGACATCAACATGACGTCATCAGCAGGTCCCGGCTATGGCAGGATGACATGGACTTCTGACGTGGGTGGTGAAGTGGCACAGGACACAGCGGCAGGGCGTCGACGCGGGCAGATTAGGTGGCAATGGCACAACGACATAGCACAGACGCAGAGGTGAAGTCACAGATGAAACGGCGTTGACGTCAAGGGGCGGAGGGTGGTATCCGGTTTTCTCCCCACACCACCTTTCGGCATAAGCGGTATCGGGGGAGGGGCCTCCGAAGACACCGAGAAGGCGAGGCGTGGCGGGGGTACGGCGGTGAAACTGCCAATCCCCCAGACGCTAAACATCTGCCGGCTTGTGAATGAAAATGACCGCCCACCCTTGGATCCGGGGGGCCGATAATTGGACAACTGGCGGGGGTTATGGGGTGGCAGAAGATTAACTGTGGAGCCCGCCGAGTTATAAAATAATAAAAAAATAAAAAAATAAGCGGGGGTTGGGTTTTAAACTTTGGTTTAGCATGGGTTATGTGAATGCGTCCGTTTTATGTTTAATTCAACATATAAACAAACATTTAAACATTAGCGCGGAGGAGGAAAAAGGGTTTCGTGAGCGGGCAACCCTATGGAGATTGATGTCAACCAAAATTTAGTTTATTCCATAGTGTTTAGAAGGGGGGAGGGTTAATATTAGTCCCAGATGGACTAAATATTTCCCAATACTGACTTATATAGCTATATTGCTATGGGTTGGGGTATTAAATAGATTTTTGGGATTGCATTAGCTATTGTAGAATAAGGGAAGGGAAGTAATGTTAAGGAGCTAAATAATAAAATTAGCTGTTAATATGACTTGGTGAAGTGAAAATGCAGGGGAAAATGCTAAGCTTATGAAATGAAACTTAGACACAGAAGAGGAATGGAAATCAGAATGATGATTTTTACACAAGAAATGTGGCTTCTTTTCCTTTGGTCAACTATGAGTTTGACTTGGGATTGGTACTAAAATGAAATGAAACAAGACTATTGGGCAGATCCCAAGGTCTTTGGGGAGTATTAGTAAATGATCTTTGGGGGTAAAGGGAAATTAGTCATGCTTCCATTACTATACCATCAGGCCATTGCCATGGTGTCAATGCCATGAATGAAATGAGTCTTTCTTGACAAGCCAAATAATGATCACACACTTGCTTTCTACCACCTCAAACTACATACCCTGCCTAACAATCCTAACATTTTTTCTTCACTTTAGCTGGGTGCACTTAAATTAGCAAACCCTGATTATCCTCTTTTCTTTTGACTGCCCTCCTATCTAAATCTACCCTTATCTCTTCCAAGGGCCCAGATTAAGCAGTTGGGCTCATTCATTTCTCTACCTAGCTAGTCATCTGCCAAGCTTGAGCTGTTTGGACAGGAATCATTCTCTATTCTGTAACAAACAATTTAAACATGGCATGGTCCAGATTGGACTATTGGGCCATCCATCAAGTATAATTAGCAGCAGTATTTGCACATTGTGATGCTGCGAATAATATAGTAGTGACATTTTGACTGGCCACTTTCCTGGTCTTTGATCTCAGGTTCATTTTCACTACTGCCTCTGACCAATTGATTTTCTTGCCTTTTGATTATTTTTTTAAGGCATACCCTCTTTTCATCTTTTAATTTTCCTAGTCTGTATACAAAATATGGAACCTTTGCAAGATGCAATGATGAACATATTTAGCCTTTCCACTGTCAATCATGAAAAATGAAACCTATCGGTATAGGAACCTAACAGTAGCAACACATATAAGTAATCTAATAGAAGATACCTTGGAAACAGGAGAAAAAATATCACCAAAATCAATTCTTGGCACCTGGTAATAACCTTTTACTATCAATCAAGCTTTGTAATTCTCCACCTTTCCTTCTGCATTTGTCTTCTTCTTGAACACCCATTCTCTGCCAATGGGTTTCCTTCCAGCTAGCAACTCCACCAGATCCCAAGCCGCATTTTTGTGCAAAGATGCTATTTCATCAACCATGACCTCTTTCCAGAGTTTTCCATCCTCTGAATCTACTGCTTCCTTCACATTTCTGGGATCATCTTCAGTAACAGATAAAGAAAAATTTGAACAGAAAGCAGATGGACTATACCTTTCTGGTTGCCTTCTTTCTCGAACTGATCTTCTCACACCCAGAGTTTGTGGCTCTTCATCTTCTGATTCCTCCTCTACTGTAGAGTATGATTCTTCCTCCTTAAGATCAAACTCTATCTTCTCAGGTTCCTTTGGTTGGACTTCATGTTTAATAACATCTTTCACCTCTCTGAACACCACATCTCGATTGTACATAACCTTCCTTGTTACTATGTTCCAAAGCTTATAACCCTTTAAACCATCCTTATACCCAATAAAGATGCACTTTTCATATTTACCATCCAACTTGGTTCTTTTCTTCTTCAGAACATGTACATATGCATCACATCTAAATACCCTCAGATGTAAAAGAGAGGGTTTCTTACCAATCCATACCTCTTGTGGAGTTTTATCCTCCAACACTGATGAAGGTGATATGTTGACCAGGTAACATGCTATCTCCACTACCTCTGCCCATAATTCTTGTCCTAACTCGACACCATTGAGCATGTTTCTTACCCTTTCCATCAATGTCTTGCTCATTCTATCTACAACTCCATTTTGCTGAGGTGTATATGGAGTAGTCTTCTACCGTGATATACCACACTTCTTACAGAAGTCTTCAAATTCCTTACTACAAAACTCTCCATTGTTATTTGTCCTTAGCACCTCTATCTTCTTCTCTGTCTAGTTTTCCACCAGAGCCTTAAATTATTTAAAACTGTTAAAGACTTTAGATTTCTTCATAAGCTAATATATCCATGTATTTCTCAAGAAATCATCTATAAATGATACATAGTACACATACTTACCCAGTGATGGAACCTTCATAGCTCCAAACACATCACTATGCACAAGTTGTAATATCTGTTTCGCCCTTTTACGACTAGAGGCAAAACTCACCTGATTCTGCTTCCCATATACACAATTTTCACAAAAATCAAAATCCAGAGAGATATTACTCATACCTTCTATCATACCTTTACCATGAAGTATTCGAAGGCCCTTCTCTCCAATATGTTCAAGCCTTTGATGCCATAGCACGGTCTTCCCTCCAGAGACCGCTAGATTTTCTGCTCCACTTTCAGGAACCATAGAGCTATTGCACCCATCAACAACAGTGCTACCTTGCAGCTTGTATAGAGTTCCAATTCTAACTACCCACATCAATACCAGTGCTCGCTGAACCATCTTGTAAGTATCCTTCTTGAACACTATTTTTACACCTGCATCATCCATCCTTCTTACAGAAATCAGATTTTTGGCTAATGCAGGAATATGCAGAACGCCTAGAAGTGTTCTAACCCTTCCACCTTGTAACTTCAACTTTACTTTTCCACGACCAACAATTCTAGCCTTCCTATCATCCCCTATGAATATATCACCACCATCGTATTTCTCATACTCACAGAACGACTCTCTATGGTGAGTGAAGTGAAACGATTCACTTGAGTCAATCAACCATGCCTCATGCTCTACATGTGTACTTGAAGAAGCTAAGTACACATCCCCACCTTCATTTGATGTGGTTTTTGCCTCTATAGAAGGAGAATCATTAGATCCATTTCCTTTATCAAGAGCTTTAGATTTACAGTCCCTTTTGTAGTGCCCTTCCTTTTTTCATTTCTAGCACACCACCTTTACAGGTTTTCCTGGAGATTTAGATCTCCCTCTAGATTTATATCTACCACTCGATGACTTATTTTTGTTTCTATTTTAGGACCATCCTCGTACAAAAAAGGCATCACCATTCTGGCTCTCCATATTTTTCCATCTCATCTCCTCCATCAGCAAGGATGAGACTATTTCATCAAACTGCAAGGCAGTTGTATTGATACCTATTTCAATAACCAGATTATCCCACGAATCTGGTAGAGAACACAACAAACTAATGCACTTATCTTCATCTGAAATTTTGATATCAACATACGATAACTAACTTACCACAATATTAAATGCGTTCAGATGCACTATCACTGAGTCTTCATCTGTCATCCTCAGATTATAAAACCTTTTCCATAGGAACAGTTTATTCACTAGAGACTTAGATTGGTACAAAATCCCTAACTTTTCCCACAAAGCCTTTGCCGTAGCTTCCCCTGATACATTCAACAATAATGAATCTGAGACACATGACCGTATTATGCTCTTTGCCTTCTGATCCAACTTCTTCCATTCTTCATCGGACACTCCTGTTGGTTTAGTACTAGGATCTACCATGATCCACTAATCTTTATCCACAAATAGATCCTCCATCTTGAGTTTCCACAACTCAAAACTCCGAGTATTAAATTTCTCGATCTGTATCTTTCCACTGCTCACCATCTTCTTTCACCACCAAAATTGATCCCGCAGATATCCCACTGAATAGGGTCTACCACATGCCTAAGTGAAACCCCTTAGCAACAAAGGCATCCCTTGAAGCCAAAATAGCTCTGATACCAAATGTAGGTTTTAACCCCGTACAAAAATTACCAGCATATGAATTCTAAAACACAGAAAATAAACAATGCGAGAACATAACACATAAAAGACATATACACAGAGATTTTCCCCTCGATCCAAAAACTAGGACTACCAGCTTGATTTTTCATTATGTTGCTTTCAATCTTACAATACATATTTATACATGCCTAACCATCCAATACCATGGACCGAAAATGATCGCATCCAAAACCATGTGCGAAAATCATGCACAAAACCATAGGTAGGTCCGCCCAACCTAACATAGGGTCCAAAATCAGAATGTTCTGGGGCACTACCCTGGACCCCATAGAGTGGGGTTACGTACACCCCTCAAACCCCTTGTGACTCCCCCCACTATGCACTCAGTGCAATGAAGGGGGGGCTTCGCCCCCTTCTAACCCCCTAGTTAACTACATGGGCTAGTCATAGAAAGAATATAAAACAACCCAACACTTACAATTCTTCAAAGGCCATTGCTTGAGCACTATGATGAGTGCTCAATTTATAGGGAAATGGAGGTGGTTTTGTCATAAATGATGGTATTGAATGGCCTTCCAAACATAGAGTTAGTTTCCATGGAGGTAGGGATGATAGGATAAGAGTTTATTTGATTCATTCCCTATCTAATTTCGAGCTCATAGGAGAGGATAAGAGGTGGGAATCTTCTAGAATGGTCTAGAATGAAGGAATATTCTTAGAACCCTATGAATATTTCACTCAATCTTGCTCAGTGCAGGTCAAAGTGGGCCTAAGTGCACTGAAATGCACCCTTGCATGGGCCTACCTACACTAAAGCACATTTACCCCTTACCAAGGCTATGCTGGTCCCTCAAGGAGGCATTTCTGGAGGGATTTAGGCTGGGAAACTCTCAGGAAAGAAGGCATTCAAAGTAGTGACTTGTCTAGGGCATGTAGCAACTGAATTAGGGTTTGATGAGCCCTAATAGTAATGATCTAAACATTGGGAATGATGTGACCAAATGGATCTATAACAGTTGTGCAACCAGTTCTAATATTTTCCAACGTGTAAAGTATTTAGGCCATTGGAATTTTAACGCAAGATTAGGTATTTCAAAAAAGAAAATGAACTTGTGATCTTGGTATGTTTTCCATCCTTCTTTTAAAAACAAGGGAATAGATCTTGGCCTCACTCTGAAGTACTTTGTCCTTCTTAGACAAATATTTCTAGGGTTAGAAGAAACCTTAGAGAAACATGATAATTTCTTCTAGGTTGCTTTCATACCAATGCTCTAATACCATGTAGACGTTTCAAGCATTCACTAAACTAAGAATTACTTCTTATGATTTTTCTTAGGTTAATATTTTTTTTTCATTTGTATTCATCATAAAGAAATTATAGAAAGGATGTCAGCAATCAAATAAAATTCCAGTATGATCATATAAAGACAACCAAAAAAGAAGAAAATAATTTATGTTGGGAAAATCCACACGGTGGAAAACCAAAAAAAACTTTTTCCTAGAGGAACTCTTTAGTTCAACAAAAGAAACATCTATATATTTAGTTCAACTATGATTAAACTTGGTCAAACAACTTTCTAATCAACTTATAAGTTTGCCCACTAAATTCACTTTGGCTAGGTCTACTAGGGCATACTTTGGCCTCATATTATGCTTAGAGAACCTTGTTCCTATTTCCTTTCATAGAGTTCCTGGTACTCAAATATTCAATCCATCCACAAAGATCTAGATATCTCGGTAGTTCAAAAATTCAATTCTTCATTTATGTTTCAAATTCTTCCTTCATTAATCCTCAGATTTGTCTTTCTTTTTACCTTTGGTTGATCCCTTTCTTCCTCCCTCAGATGATTGAATTATGTCTTGGGAAGGAGGTTGAATTCTTGACATATATAGAATATTATTTGGCCAAATGCATGCCTCTATGACTATGCCGACTTCACTTCTTTGAAGCCAAAAATTCAATTTTTAAAATTACAAATTTTTTATTTTGAATATAGCATGAAGAAGATGCTTTAAAAATTTTCTTTTCACACTATCCTGAATGAAAGAATTTATAATTATCATCAAGGGATAAAATTTTGATTACAAATAACAGCCATAGCTAAAAAATTCAACAGGTGGGAGAGAGATTATGGTTATATTTTGGGGCCTTTGTTTAATTTTGAAATGGTTTTGATCAATTTTGGTTGACTGAAGGATGAGAAGGAAACAAGTGGCAACAAAGGTTAGCTTACAGATGAGTCAGTTGGACAGAAAGGTAGGAACAGGTAGTTGTGGAAGGGTTGTGGCAAGGTCACAACAGAAGACAAAGGAAAATGAGTGGGCGGGAAAGTGCAAGAGCAGCTAAGGAAAAGAGAAGCCATGCAGAAACTAGTAGTCCAGGCAGCAGAGAGGAATATAAAAGGATTGGGCCAGTAAGGAAGAACAGTTGGTTGGAGAGGCTATTGGACTTATCATTGAGGAGAATATAGATGGCTGCGGAAGTTCGATATTAGAAGGCAGGAGTTTGGATGAGCAAGACCATTGAGATTGAGACCAAGCTTGTGAGTCTATAAATGAGTATTCCTTGTATTTTCTTGCGGTGAATGCGGAGTTGTGTTGTATTATTTTACTGTTAAACTAATAGAAATGAAAGTCTAGACAAGTTTCAGATTATGATATATATGAATATACATGATGTGAAGGCTCTCTTAAAATTTTGAACTGTCCTGTCTGATGCATGCACTGAGTAGTTATGTGTATTAGATGTTATGTTGTTATCTATGTTATGTGTGTAATGTTATATATCTATAATCGAATGATGTTTTGGTTGGTGCTCACTTGATTCCATGACGAACCCTTCTTACTTCTAGTCAGAGCATGCCTCAGGTGAGACTCCTTACCCATTGGGTAAGTTGAAAATGTTGGTATTGTCTTAGACTACAATGAACCATTGTTCGCCTGCTGCAGCTGAACCCAGGGTCTTTACCCCTAATGACTCTTTCGTGCCAACAAATGGTTCTATTGTCAGGACCTGAAGTTATGAGAATTGGTTCAGAACATGGTATCGAGGATATTTAAGAGAGAGACCAAGGATTGGTGGAATCATAAAGCAGATTAATTTGTAGCAAATAAATCTATCCATAGGAATCGGCCGATCAATAAGGTCAAAAAAGGGATTTTATATGTCGATGGTACTAATGACCAATATGAGATATTCTAGTGCAAGTTTCTAGAGGACCTATACAATAGGTTAAGAACAATGAATGGGAAAAATCGGCTAGGGAGGTCGACAATAATTCGCCACAGTTTGACTCCCTCAGATCTAGTCTTGCTTCAGTAGTTGGATAATGATCTGACTAGAGTAGTTGACTTTAGGGTAAAGACCACAGTGGATGGATATGTAGTTGAGTTTTCTTCTGAGATTTATCAATCCTTCTAAAAGGTAGAAGTAGTGTTTGGGTCTAGATTAAGAGGAAGGTTGATTAGGCAAGTACTCATGTGGATTAAGATGTTTATGGTAGAAGTAGGATTACTGCCCTTGCCCACCATGGAGATTGATGAGCACCAAAAAAGGGTAACATTATGGGCTCATTTTGCCGATTATTCTTGATTAATCCACCATTATTCATAGTTTTATGCATGCTTTTGAATGTATCCATGTTAATTGAATGAATGAGAATAGTCACTTGACCACAAAGTCTAACACGTGCTTATTGTATACTTTTGGACATCTTTTGGACTAAGGTCAGGCATTTATGAGCAAGTTGGTAGCCAAATACGAAGGAACAAGGCTAACGATTTGTAGGAGGGGTGTCTCCTGCACTAAATTACCCCTTCCTCAAGTTCTCCAGCATCATCTCGAAGTTCAACAACCCACCAAAGATGATTTCAAGTGGCAGTTGAGCAGGTTTAGTGAAGTGGCTGATTAACTGCAGTTTAGGGTAGCCAAGATCCTAAAGTTAAGGGGGAGTATTGGGAATCCTCATGTTTCATAAGTAGGAAGGCTTCAAGCCTTGGTAGTTTAGCTATTGAAGAGTTTATTTTTGCACTCTAGTGCAGCTCTGCATTTCAGCTCATTTTCGAGCTCTTGTCGTAAACAATTTTGTCAAATGACTATTATTTTGGATTAATGAAGATGAATCTCGCTTTGCACCAGCTCTGAGCTTTGTTAGGAGGCTGTAGCTCTTGGGGTTAATCTCAACCCAACTACCAGTACCTCCTTTGTGTACTTTTATGTGATTTCTTGCATTCATAGAATAGTTTTTGTTATTTAGGTTAAAATCTTGCTTTGTTACTTAGGATTTTTTTTATGATTAAGATAGTTTTATATGCTTCGGGTTGATTTGATAGTTTGGTAACAGATGAGATTTGCAAAAAGGCCATCAAGAAGTACTTAATCTCCTCTCTCCCTCCTTGGGACCATGAGCTGAGACCAAGGCATACCTGCTGCCACAAAAACATTGTTTTTGCCTTCCAATGCAATTTCTAGTGTTTGATTTTTAGTTGGAAAAGTTGATATCAGTTGTGTTTTCATGTTTAGATCTATTCTTGCTTAGTTTCCATAGCTATCTTGCATGATTTCCTATCTATAAACTTATGTTCGTCATGTTTCTGGTTTTTAGGTCAGATTAGGTCAAAATAGATAGATCTCTGGGTTTTTTCAGTCTTTGTTCGATCAGTTTTGGAAAATAGTGTGTAGAGCACCTGCAATACATCCCTACCTACCCTTCCTCCATCATACAACCTATTCTAGCCCCTAATTCCAGATTTCTCCCCTTCATTTGCCACACTTTTCCAATTTTCCCTAATTTCTACATTTTTGTGCAACATTGCTCTCTCCACTCTTGAACGAACTTGGCCACCTTCATCACTCCTTAGCTTCATTTACCAGGTCGTAGACCCCTTAACATCCTTATCCATCCTTCATTTCCACTTTCCCACTATTTTTCCACCATCAACCCTCCAAAATCCACTTTTGGCCTGTTCCTGTAGAACTTCCTATAGAACCCCTGCAAACTTCCTATAGAAGTTCACGCGAGAGGTTTTTTCAAGATCTGATCATTATGGAATTCTCTATAAGGGTGCTAGGGACCACTTAGGCCCTCTTCTCACATTTCCAACCTCCTGCAAGCACCCACTCCATTTCCTTTTTCCAATAAACCCCTACACAGTCAAAAATGGTTAAAGCACATGCATTATAATTCTGCAAAGTTACTCAAAAATACAAAAAGATGCTTTTTCCATATTTTCCTTGAGAACTAGCTCAGACACATGAATTTTACCTTTCCAAGCGGCAATGACATCCATTTTGGCAACTTTCATCTCTTTTCTTGCACCAGTAGGGTTAGTCAGTAGAACTAGGGTTTGCCAGGGTTTGCATTTCCTTTCAGCTTTCCGCTTCTTTCTGCAAGTAGACTAGCCACTTTTGAGTTATCTTTTGTCCATCACAGTTAAAAGCTTCTTCTAAGAACTCATGGAACTTAGCTTAAGCTCCTAGCAAACTTGTGCCAGTTGATCAAGTGACAGCCTGCAGTAAGAGCTAGTACTTGTGCATATAGCACCGTCGCTTCCAAGTTTGTTACGAATTATCGGGTTGATAAAAGTAAAGAAAGGATTCCTAGGAGTTGTAGCATCGTTTCTGCAATACTAGAGCCCACCATATTTTTGGGACCATTGCCGGGGAAGCATCAGAGTATTTGTGACTGCTGTTTTTCTTCTACTTTCTACTGCAACCTTCTGTTAGGTAGTTTATTTCAACAAGAGTAGAGTAATTGTTTCGTTTCCATTCTACACTTTCATTTCCGCAAAAGTAGATTAGACATTTATTGATTTCATTTCATTTCAGCAAGCGTAGATTAGATATTTCCCACTTTCATAGATTAGCGTTTCAATTCCACAATTTCCATTCTGCAAGCGTAGATTAGCATTTCAATTCCGCAATTTCAATTCTACAAGCGTAGATTAGCATTTCATTTCTGCAATTTCAATTCTGCAAGAATAGCTTAGCATTTCAATTTTGTAATTTCATTTCAGCAGCATAGATTAGTCATTTCTTGATTTCATTTCAATTCTGCAATTTTCATTCCAGCGAGGTTTATTTTAGTTAGTTGCAATTTGTTGTTCAATTAATTTCAGTTTTGCAGGTACAAACATAGAAAAAAACAAAAATCAACCAAAAAAGATTTCATTTCATGCCTCCTAGGAATAGAGACAATTCAGGAAAATTCTTACCCAACACCCCCACCACATCACTAAGTCACTCTTCTCTCTTCTTTGGTGGCAGTGATCCAGAAGAACCTATAGTTGAGCCTCCAGAGATATACGAAGATCTTATAACAGAAGAAGAGCAAGAAAACATTCCTCCTAAGACCATGGCTGAACACAGAAATGGTATAGGAAATGAGGAGAGTATATAAGGTGCCTTTCCCATCCGATATGTTAGAGCCTAGATTTACCCCAGGCTGAAAAGGTAAGCTTCTAGGTCAACATCAAACCACGCTCAGCCTCGTAGCTAGCCCTACAAGGAGAGGAGAGGGCTCTCTCCGTGTCAATCTCAGCAAAAGATAATCAGATGGGGCTTGAGATGACTGATTTGGAAACTAATATTAGGTTAGGTATGAAGTGCAAAGATTTAATTTGAGTTTTTGAGGGGCTTTTGTTGGAAAAAGGGAAAGGCAAATTTGGGTCCGAGGATGAGGCCTAGTTTTTGCAGAGTTCTGATTGGGGCAAGGAAGGCAATTGTTTTGATGCTTTGGAATGAATGAATGGATGGATTAGACCAGTGAGGAGCCAAGGTGGGCAAGAGAGTCTCAAGAGTCCTCCTCAAACAGATGAAAACATGTAAAATTAAACAAAATTTCAAGGCAAAGCATAGCATTCCAATGGATTCTACCTTAATCACTCATTTGTTTAATTTCAAAAGAAAAGAGAAGGGAAAATGATACACATAAACATTAGTGAACTTACAATTACATAGAGAAAAACATCATCAAAACAAAAAGCCACATGGATCCAAACAAGCGCTGCAAAACCCTGGTCTTTCCTTAGCCAAAAATGCAGAGATAGAATGTACAATGATGTGCCAAGCAATCCCAAGTGTCCAAACCTGAAAATGACTCAGAAAATACATGATATAGACTAGCCCAACTCATTTCCATGCCTCTAGGGGTCGAGCTCATCATTCTAGGAGCTATTTCAACCAATTCTAAACAAAGCACTGAAATCTAGGCAATCAAACAACTTGCCTCTATATGGTAGGAAACTAATTCATTCATTAAATTTTCACCTTTTAGTAAATGAATCCTCTAGAACAAGTAAAAATGGGCCAATATTACATCATGGTCCTCAAATTACATCATGGTAGATCAATAGTTACATAAAAAAGTGAAACTAGTCAAAATTGGGCGAATTTCTAAGCTGTACAGTGAAAAATAGGCAAAAATCCTCTATGCGCCACACCTGATTCTCTATGTGTTACGCCACTTTGTAGCTGAATTTGAGGCCCTTACCAGAGTCCAAATTGAGCTCATGATATCTTTTTAGAACGCCCTACCTGTTGACCTTCCAACCCAAGTAAAATTTTTCAATTTGGTGTCCATTTACCCCTCCAAAAATCAAATCTCCTAGGACTGCTTCCTGTGTGTCAAAATAGGGGCAGAGAGGTAATATTTTGAGTGCTTTTGACCTCTTGAGAACTCAAAACTTACCCAAATTTCTTGCCCATGCACCAGAAATCATAATTTTTCATGCCAAATCCAAAAATGTAAATTTTTTGAAATTTGGAGCTCTCTAGCAAAAGCGAGCGCCACGTGGCGCGGCGCATAGGGAGGCAAACCGTGTTTTTTAGTGCAAAAAAATTCCAAAATGCAAAAAATTGCTTCGAATTTCTTGAAATTTCGCTTGAACCTTCTCTATCAAGTGTTTTTCTGGGCTAAAGAGGCTTTGTCCAATATCTGAAGACGATCATGCTCCTTTTTCCTCTTTTGCTTCTTTGTTGACTTCTTCAATTTTGCCTTTGGATTCCTTATTTGTGCCTTGCAAACCTTGTTCTGTGCCATGTAGTGGAAAGCCATATTTCTCAACAATGCTTTGTCCCTATCAGCCTTGTCCAACAGTCTCTCCAAGTGGATGTTGACTCTCTTGAGCCAGGACTCCCGATCATCATTAATCTCTTGCTCCAATGAAGTGAATTCAATCCTCCTCCTTTGGCCAGCTTGACGATTCTCCTGGATGTTTTGTAACTCCATGATTGCTTGCTGATCTTCAAGTTGTTTGTTCCTCTGCTCCA